>JAJEJO010001082.1:278126-416138 GCA_020662805.1 Glaucomys volans
TTGGGGTAAGATGAAATCTTAAGGTGGTTTTGATTTGCATTTCTCTTATAACGAGTGATGTTGAACATTTTTTCATAAATCTGTTGATTGCTTGTAGATCTTCCTCTGTAAAGTGTCTGTTCATTTCCTTGGCCCATTTATTGATTGGGTTATTAGTATTCTTGGTGTAAAGATTTTTGAGCACTTTGTAGATTCTGGAGATTAGTGCTCTATCTGAAGTGTGTGTGTTGCAAAGATAGATTTTCTCCCACTCTGAAGGCTCTCTCTTCACATTGCTGATTGTTTCCTTTGCTGAGAAGAAGCTTTTTAGTTTCACTCTATCCCAATCATTGATTCGTGCTTTTATTTCTTGCGCTTTGGGAGTCATGTTAAGGAAATCTGGTCCTAGGCCAACATGATGAAGATTTGGACCTATTTTCTCTTCTATTAGGTGCAGAGTCTCTGGTCTGATTTCTAGGTCCTTGATCCACTTTGAGTTGAGTTTTGTACAGGGTGAGAGATATGGGTTTAGTTTCATTTTGCTGCATATGGATTTCCAGTTTTCCCAGCACCATTTGTTGAAGAGGCTGTCTTTTCTCCATTGCATGGTTTTGCCTCCTTTGTCAAGTATGAGATACCTGTACTTATTTGGGTTTGTCTCTGTGTCCTCTATTCTGTACCATTGATCTACCTGTCTATTTTGGTGCCAATACCATGCTGTTTTTGTTACTATTGCTCTGTAGTATAGTTGAAGGTATGTTATTGTGATACCCCCTGCTTCGCTCTTCTTGCTATGAATTGCTTTAGCTATTCTGGGTCTCTTATTCCTCTAAATGAATTTCATGATTGCTTGCTCTATTTCTCTGAGGTCCGTCATTGGGATTTTAATTGGAATTGCATTGAATTTGTATAGCGCTTTTGGTAGTATGACCATTTTGACGATATTAATTCTGCCTAGCCAAGAACATGGGAGATCTTTCCATCTTCTCAGATTCTCTTTAATTTCTTTCTTTAGTGTTCTGTAGTTCTCATTGTATAGGTCTTTCACTTCTTTTGTTAGATTGATTCCCAAGTATTTTTTTTTTTTTTTGAGGCTATTGTGAATGGTATAGTTTTCCTAATTTCTCTCTCAGAGGATGCATCACTTACAAATAAAAATGCATTAGATTTATGAGCATTAATTTTATATCCTGCTACTTTACTGAATTCATTTATGAGTTCCAGAAGTTTTCTGGTGGAATTTTTAGGGTCTTCTAAATAGAGAATCATGTCATCAGCAAATAGGGATAGTATGAGCTTTTCTTTTCCTATTTGTATTCCTCTAATTTCTTTGGTCTAATTGCTCTGGCTAGAGTTTCAAGGACAGTGTTGAATAGTAGTGGTGAAAGAGGGCATCCCTGCCTTGTTCCAGTTCTCAGGGGGAATGCTTTCAATTTTTCTCCATTTAGAATGATGTTAGCTGTGGGCTTAGCATAGATAGCCTTTACAATGTTAAGGAACGTTTCTACTATCCCTATTTTTTCTAGTGTTTTGAGCATGAAGGGGTGCTGTATTTTATCAAATGTTTTTTCTGCATCTATTGAAATAATCATGTGGTTCTTGACTTTTAAGTCTGTTGATGTGGTGAATTACATTTATTGATTTCCGGGTGTTGAACCAACGTTGCATCCCCAGGATGAAACACACTTGATCATGGTGCACTATCTTTTTAATATGCTTTTGTATGCGATTTGCTAAAATTTTGTTAAGAATTTTTGCATCTATGTTCATTAGGGATATTGGTCTGAAATTTTCTTTCCTTGATGTGTCCTTCTCTGGTTTTGGTATCAGGGTGATATTAGCTTCATAGAATGAGTTTGGAAGGGTTCCCTCCTCCTCTATTTCATGAAATACTTTGAGGAGTATTGGAATGAGCTCTTCTTTGAAGGTCTTGTAGAACTCGGCTGTGAATCCATCTGGTCCTGGACTTTTCTTTGTTGGTAGACTTTTGATGACTTCTGTTTCATTGCTTGAAATTGATCTATTTAAGTTGTGTATGTCCTCCAGATTCAGTTTGGGTGGCTCATATGCCTCTAGGAACCTGTTGATGTCTTCCAGGTTTTCTATTTTGTTGGAGTATAAATTTTCAAAATAGCTTCTAATTATGTTTTGTATTTCAATAGTATCTGTTGTAATATTTCCATTTCCATCGTGAATTTTAGTAATTTGGATTTTCTCTTTCCTTCTCTTTGTTAGTGTGGCTAAGGGTTTATCAATTTTGTTTATTTTTTCAAAGAACCAACTTTTTGTTATGTCAATTTTTTGAATTGTTTCTTTTGTTTCAATTTCATTGATTTCTGCTCTGTTTTTAATTATTTCCTGTCTTCTACTTTTGGTGATGATCTGTTCCTCTTTTTCTAGGGCTTTGAGCTGTAATGTGAGGTCATTTATTTGTTGACTTTTCATTCTTTTCTTGAATGTACTCCATGCAATGAATTTTCCTCTTAGCACTGCTTTCATAGTATCCCAGAGATTCTGATATGTTGTATCTTTGTTCTCGTTGACCTGTAAGAATTTTTTTATTTTCCCCCTAATGTCTTCTGTTATCCATGCACCATTCAATAGCATATTATTTAATCTCCAGGTGTTGTAGTTTCTGTTTTTAACTTTATCGTTGATTTCTAATTTCATTCCACTATGATCTGATAGAATACAAGGTAGTTTCTCTATGTTTTTGTATTTGCTAAGAGTAGCTTTGTATCATAACATATGGTCTATTCTAGAGATGGATCCATGAGCTGCTGAGAAGAAAGTGTATTTGCTTTTCGATGGATGGAATATTCTATATATGTCTGTTAAGTCTGAATTAGCGATTGTGTCATTCAGTTCTGTGGTTTCTTTGTTCAATTTTTGCTTGGAAGATCTGTCCAACGGTGAGAGAGGAGTGGTAAAGTCCCCCAGTATTATTGTATTTTGGTCTGTTTGGTTCCTGGAATTGAGAAGGATCTGATTGATGTACATGGATGTGCCGTTATTTGATGCATAAATATTTATGATTGTTATGTCTTGCTGATTTATGCTTCCCTTAAGCACTATGAAATGTCCTTCTTTATCCTTTCTAACTTTGGCTTGAAGTCTGCTTTATCTGAAATGAGGATGAAAACCCCTGGTTTTTTACTAAGTCCATGTGCATGGTATGTTTTTCCCTAACCTTTCATCTTTAGTCTGTGGGCATGTTTTTCTATGAGATGAGTCTCTTGAAAGCAGCATATTGTTGGGTCTTTCTTTTTAATCCAGTCTGCCAGTCTGTGTCTTTTGATTGATGAGTTTAGACCATTTACATTCAGGGTTATTATTGAGATATGACTTGTATTTCCCATCATTTTGGCTTTTTTGGGGCTTTTAACTTAACTTGGTTTTTCCTTTGATTGGCTATTTCTTTAGGGTAATTCTTCCCCTTGTTGACTAACGTTGTTTTTCATTTCTTCCTCTTGGAATATTTTGCTGAGAATGTTCTGTAGGGCAGGCTTTCTATTTTGAATTCTTTTAGCTTTTGTTTATCATGGAAGGATTTTATTTCATCATCAAATCTGAAGGTAAGTTTTGCTGGATTCTTGGTTGGCATCATTTTCTTTCAGAGCTTGAAATATGTTGTTCCAGGCCCTCCTTGCTTTTTAGGGTCTGAGCTGAGAAATCTTCTGATATCCGTATTGGTTTCCCCCTGTAGGTAGGTAATCTGATGCTTTCTCTCGCAGCCTTTAAAATTCTATCTTTATTTTGTATGTTAGGTATTTTCATTATAATGTGCCTTGGTGTGAATCTGTTGTAATTCTGTGTGTTTGGTGTCCTGTAAGCCTCTTGTAATTGATTTTCCATCTCATTCATCATATTTGGGAAATTTTCTGATATTATTTCATTGAACAGATTATTCATTCCCTTGGTTTGTATCTCTGTGCCTTCCTCAATCCCAATAATTCTTAAATTTCATCTTTTCATGATGTCCCATTTTCCTGGAGGTTCTGTTCATGAGTCCTTACCATCTTCTCTGTTTGTTCGACTTTGTTTTCAAGATTAAATATTTTGTCTTCATTGTCTGAGGTTCTGTTTTCCAAGTGATCTATTCTGTTAATTGTGCTTTCTGTTGAGTTTTTAATTTGGTTTATTGTTTCCTTCATTTCCTTGTTTCCTTCAAGGGTTTCTGTTTGTTTGTTTGTTTGTTTTTTTCAGAACTTCTATCTCTTTATTGAAATGATTTTTTGCTTCCTGCAATTGCTCTATTAGGTGATTATTCATAGCCTGCATTTGCTCTCTCGTCACATCATTCTCTTCTCGGATCATTTGAATTATGAACATTCTGAATTCCCTTTCTGACATTCCTTCTACCATGTTGTCTTTGGGTTCTCTTGATATATCATCTAGGTTTGTTTGGGACACTTTCTTCCCATGTTTTCTCATGTTGCTTGTGTATCTTCCCCTCTAGTAGTGCGAATCAGGGGGATTGCAGTTTCCCTATAAAGATTTACAGTGTCCCTGCAGATTTCCAATACCTCACCTTGAAGAGATTATTATTAGCAGTACTCCATATAAACAATATGTGTCCTTAAACCATATAGAACCTATTTAGATATTAACTGTGTTATAATATACAGAAATGAGTTCAAATTATCTACTGCATAATCGATAGGTTTGCAATAAGGACCACGATTTCAAATAGTGGAAAAAGAAGATGCTGAGGGTTTAGAATATAACATTGATGAGATAGGAAGTGAGTCTATAGAGTTACTATGTCGTAGGAATAGTGAGAGCGGAATGAAAGGAAATAAGTTTTTAGCGTGAGAAGAGAATGAGTCTCCAAGGACACAGCTATATTAGAGGGTGATAGAATGATAAGGACATTAATAAGAAAGAAGTGGGAATGTAGTAAGTATATTAGGAATAATTGTAATATTACTATTTAGAAAAAAGAAAAAGAGAAAGTTCTGCAGTAAAATTATATTGTACTATTCAAACCTCCTATTATTCAGTAGTCTGATGCCTGTCAGGCACTTGGTAATGCTGTGTCCCAAGAAAGATGATGTCCCACTGCCTTCAGGTCAGGGATAATCAATGTTTGTGGGCAAAGGTAACCTGTTGTTGTTAGATGGTCAGCAGCAGTGTGGGTACCGGCCTGAGACTGGACCAGGTACAGGGTGCAGGCCTGGGATTGGAGCTGGATATGGCGGCCTGATGGCTTGGTGGGTATGTGTTCACAGCTGAGGCTGCCCCGGGGGTCAGGCCCATCCTGGCCCAGTGATGGTGATTTCGTCACGGCAGCCGGGGTCCTGCGCTCTCGGCTGGTAGCTGCCCCGGATCAGGCCCGAACCTGGTCCGGCGATGGTGATTCTGGAGCGGCTGCTGGGGTCCCGCACTCCCAGCTGGCTGCTGCTCGGGGTCAGGCCCGAGCTCAGGCCCGAGCTCAGGCCCGAGCCCAGCATGCTGATGGTGATTCCGGAACGGCTGCTGGGGTCCGGCTGCTGGGGTCCCGTGCTCACTGGCTGGCTCAACTTTTAGATTCTTGATTTTGTTATGAGTGCCTAACATGCACATGTTGTGAAAACAGTTAATATGGAAATAACTTTAGATAATCAATAGCTTTAATACCTCATGAAATTTTCTATGATAATCCATCTAAGCACACCTTTTTTTTCTTAGTGCTTTGTAGTTATACATAGTAGTTGGGTTCATTTTGACAAAATCATATATGTATATCATTTGATTTACTCCATTTCAGTCCCGGTCCCCCACTTTTCCTCCCCTCCTCCTTCCCCCTGTTCTCCTTGCTCTACTCTACTGTTCTTCTTTTCCTTCATTTATTTATTTTTTGATTGTTACTTTCTACTTATACATAAATGTGAAATTTCTTGTGGTATATTTATATATGCACATACTGTGATTTTGTTAAATTTATTCCACATTTCCTCTCCTTTCTTGTCCTTCCTCCCTGTCTCTTGAATTTCCCCAGATCTTTGTGATATCTGATACCCCTTTCTTTCCCCTTATTTTGCTCTAACTTCTGCATATTAGAGAAAATATTTCATCCTTGATTTTCTGAGTCTGGTTTATTTCACTTAGCATGATATTCTCTAGTTCCATCCACTCACGAGCAAATACCATAATTTCATTCTTCTTTATGACTGAGTAAAACTCCATTGTGTATACATGCCACATTATCTTATTATCTTTTTTTTTTTTTTTTAAGTTTGGTGGTGCTGGGGATTGAACCCAGGGCCTTGTACATGTGAGACAAGCACTCTACCAACTGAGCTATATCCCCAGCCCCATATTTTCTTAATTTACATATCTATTGATGGGTATCTGGGCTGGTTCCTTAATTTGGCTATTACGAATTGTGCTGCTATAAGCATTAATATGACTGTATCACTATAGTATGCTGATTTTAGTTTTTTGTGATAAATACTAAACTGGGTCATATGGTGGTTCTATTCTTACATTTTTTTGAGGAATCTCCATACTGCTTTCCAGAGTGGTTGTACTAATCTGAAGTTCCACCAACAATGTAGGAGTGTGCCTTTTCCCCCACATCCTTGCCAGCAGTTATTATTATCTGTATTCTTGACAATTGGTATTCTAATTAGAGTCAGATGAAATCTTAGTGTTGTTCTGATTTGCAAAACACAAACGATTGCTATAGATGTTGAGCATTTTTCTTACATTTTTTGGCCATCTGTGTTTATTATTTAAAAAATTTTTTTTTTAGTTGTAGATGGGTACAATACCTTTATTTTATTTATTCATTTTTATGTGGTGCTGAGAGTCGAACCCAGTGCCTCACACATGCTAGGCAAGCACTCTACCACAAACCACAACCCCAACCCCTGTTGTTTATTCTTTCGAGAATTGTCTGTTTAGATTTTTTGCCCATTTATTGATTGGGTTATTTGTTTTTTGAGTTCTTTACATATTCTATATATTAATCCCTTGTCAGAGGAGTAGCTGGCAGAGATTTTCTCCCATTTTGTGTGCTCTTTCTTCATACCATTAATAGTTTCCTTTGCTGGGCAGACGCTTTTTAATTTGATGATATCCTACTTATTGATTCTGGTTTTATTATTTGAGCTTTAGGTTTCTTGTTAAGAATTTGGTGCCTTAGCTCCAATATGATGGAACAAGCATAAATCTTAATTTTAAGCACCAAATAAAAATAACAAACTTATTTGAGTAAAAAGCAGGTAGATCATGCACAATGATAGAAATGAAAATTTGTACCCCATTTGTGTACAATGAATCAAAATGAAGTCTGTACAAATAAAAAAAATAGGTAGAATAAAAGTTGTGATTGCATTTTTTTCTTTTTTGGGGTACTAGGGATCAACCCAGGAAATCATGGTATATAATGCCTAAAGTTTATAAACTCTTTGAGATCTACTCTAGAGATTTACTCACTTCTTTTGAGTTTCCTCCCATGTATATTTGAGCTATACATACTAATAGATTTCTTTTTATTTTTCTCATGTTAATTTGTCTTTTGAATTATTTTTTCACCCCTGCACTAGCCACTATTGAGCACTTAAACTGTGACTAGTGTGATTAACTGAATTTTAAATTTTGTTCAATTTTAATTGTAGGTTTTAGGTGCTTTAACTTGTTCCCTTTGAGTATTCTCCCATAATGCGTATTTTCCCAATGTTGTTGTTGTTACTATTATTATTAATTTGTGGTGTGGGTAGTCTATCACTGAACTATATGTCCCCAGAGTTTTTTAAATTCTTGAGACAGGGTTTTTTTTCTAAGTTGCTTAGGCTAGCCTAGAACTTGTGATCCTTCTGCCTTTTCTGCCTCCCAAGTAGCTGGGATTACAGGCGGGTGCCACTGCATGTAGCCCCTATATGTTATTATTAAACATATTGCAAAGTTGGAAGAATTTTACAGTGTTCAGTCCTAATAACTATCACTGAGATTCTACCATTAATGTTTTGTGTTTCATTATACTTGTTTTTTAAACATGTGTTCATCTGGGCATTTCACTATCCATCCATTAATCCTTTTTTTATTGGTACTGGGGATTGAACTCAGGGGCATTCTACCACTAAGCCACATCCCCAGCCCTATTTTGTATTTTATTTAGAGACAGGGTCTCACTGAGTTGGTAAGTGCCTCGCCATTGCTGAGGCTAGCTTTGAACTTGTGATCCTAGTGTCTCAGCCTCCCCAGTTACTGGGGTTACAGGCATGTGCCACCGTGCCCTGCTCATTAATTCTTTTTAAATAAATGTTTCAAAACATCAGTATGCATGTCCCTACATATTTCAACATGTACATTGCCAACTTTTTTGTGTAAATACTAACATACGATGAAATGTCCACATTTTAAATATATACACTTGCTGAAATTTTATAGCCGCACATACCTGTGTAACTCCTATCTCTGTCAATATTAGGATTATCAGCGCCTTCCAAAGTTCCCTGTTGCCCCCTCATGGTCTGTCATTTTTTCCTATCCTCCCAAGAACCACTGTTCAGACTTTTCCCTGCAATATCCCTGAGCATAGTACTCTGTAAAGCTTAACATCATGCTTACTGTAAAGGGAAAGTGCTTTGGCTACTTAGTTTCCATATGTATCTGCTATGGTTTGAGTGTTTCCCCTAGAAGTTCATGTATTGGAACCTTAATTCCTCAGTGTGGCAGTTTTGGGAGGGAGGTAGAGCTTTATGTAAAGTGTTTGCATCATGGGAGTGAAGCCCTCATGATTGGATTAATGCCATCTCTCAGAAATAAGTGAATTTTGGCTCTTGCAGACTGGATTATTTACTGAGAGCTGGTTGTTATAAAGTCAGGCTGCTTCTTGTATTTTACCTGTTTTACATGTGCCTGCTTGCTCTTTCAACTTCTGCCTTGTTTGGAAATAGCACAGGGACTTCACTTATAGATGTAGCCTTTGTTTTTGGACTTTCTAGCCTTTAGAACTTTGAGCCAAAATAATCCCCCTTTTTAAAAAGAATTAATTACCCAGTCTCAGGTATTCTGTTACAGACACAGAAAAATGACTAATACATATTTCAATTCCAGTAAAACAAAACAACTCTTATGTTTGCTGTGGTCTGAATGTTATTAATATGTTGAAACCTAAGTCAGTGTGATAATATTAAGAAGTAGGGCCTTGGGGCTGGGGCTGCAGCTCAGTGGTAGAGCGCTTGCCTAGCATGTGTGAGGCACTGGGTTTGATTCTCAGCACCATATATAAATAAATGAATAAGATGAAGGTCTATCAACATCTAAAAAATATTTTAAAAAAGCAGTAGAGTCTTAAGGAGATGACTGAGCTCTCATGAATGGAATTCATGTACCTATAAAAGGGCCCTGAGGAAGCTTTGTTCCCTCTGCCATGTGAGGATCTAGTGAGAAGGGACATCCAATAAGTATGAGTGCTTATCAGACACTGAATCTGCTGGCATCTTGTTGTTGGGTTTCCCAGACTCTAGAACTATGGGAAATAAATGTTTATTAGTCATCCAGTTATGATATTTTTGTTACAGCAACCAAAACAATTTCTGTATGGCAAAATATAGCTATCTTTTGTATAAATGAAGAAGTTCTCATCTCTATCCTAATTGAGAAGACAATGTAGTTTAAATAGTCATACATCTATCACTGTATCACTGGCTATATTAATTACTCTTATTCTATGAGTGTTTTACTCAGTATTCAGTTATAAAAAGACTAAATTGTAAAGTTACTTTCAACAACTCATATTTAAAATAAAAATGAATTAGAATGCATTTAATACACTGGATTCAGGAAATTATATTCTATGAAGTCATCACAAACACCGAATAAGTATTGAACTATGCATTGCTTTTTGGGGAAAATAATGTGGTTAACTTCTTGCAAGGCTCAGGGCACAACATTTTTGTCAACAGATCAAGACAACCTTTATAAGAAACCTTATTTCAGATATAGTGTTGAATCATTAACATTGATCCCTCTAGCCACCAGCATTATCATTCATACTTGAATAACACTTACATTTTCTAAGGCACATCACAGCTTTCCTGTGCTCTGAAACACCAGACTGCACTTCAGTACTGTGCTTGGGAGCCTTTTAAAAATGGTGAAATTACCAAGATGAAGCACAAAATATGACACTAAATGTACCATGGAAAGGACCCTTATTTATAATAGGAAAGCTGAAACAAGGCAATATTGCTTGTTTGACTTCAGCTGGGAGTATCTGGCTCAAGATTTTTGCTGCTTGCATGTGCACTTGTTCCCAAAATGAATATTATTAAGTGGACAAATTCACATAGACAGAATCTGAATTATGAGGGCTGCCTGTATGTATACAGTTATTAAACCATGAGTTTTGCCTCTGTGGTTTATGCCAATCATAAATAAAAAACATTCAGGAAAAAAGTAGCATTTGTACTGAAAATTTATAGACCCCTTTCTTTGTCATTATTCCCTAAATGAAAAAGTATAGCAATTAACAGCATTTATATTGTATTAGGAATTATAGATCTAGAGATCTATAATAACAGATCTAAAGATGATTTAAAATATACCAGAGGATATTTGTAAGTTACATGCAACTACCATGCCATCTTATATAAGGGAGTAAGGTATGTGTGGATTTTGGTATCTACAGAGGTGTTGGTGCTGGTAGTGCAAGAGTTGTCCAGAAACCAATTCCTTTTGAATGTTGAGGCATGACTATGCAAATAAACACATATATAGCAAGTGAAGAGAAAAATGGAAAGCTACTATAGTTGTTGTGTCTGTGAATGGTCACAAAGTTATAATTGATATATGTGGTTTCTTTCATGAACTATCTGTTCTGTTGTTCTTTTGCCTTTAGGTAGAATCTCTGCTTCTCTGGCTTTTTTACAAACTTTCCTTCCTGAAGAGTCTTTTAGTCTTAATTGTTCTGCCTGATTTTTGGTCACTGTAATTTTTTAAATTGACCTTTAGTATTGGGCATGGAAGTAGTAAGATGTGCCCTAGAGGATCTCTTGAGTTAGCCTGCTTTCCCTCCATTGTTTACCAGCAACATCTTTTCTCCTTGGTAATTGGACCAATTTTTAAACCGGTAGACTTGGTCAGTTTTTTTTTGCTTGTTGCTTTCAGTGGTATGGGGAATACAAAACGGCCAGGCGGCAGTCTCACCTTCCAATTCATTGGAAATGTGTGTATGTGGTAAAACCAGTTAATCCCACAGGTATGTGCACATTGCATACCTCCTTTGATGTGAAATGAGTTCCTTGATGAGACAATGCTGTGTGAAATGCTGTGATGGTGGATAATGTATTCTGTGTCTATGAAAGGTTTGCTGGCAGAGCATTATAGGCAAATTCATATCCAGAATATGAGAAGGGAATCTCTTATGGAAGAAAATTAGATAAAATCAATTTGCAGGGGGCTGGGGATACAGCTTACTTGGTGTAGTGCTTGCCTTGCAAGCGCAAGGCCCTGGGTTCAATCCTCCAGCACCTCCAAAAAAAACAAAATCAGTCTCTGCCACCAGGTGCCTAGATGTTCCCCCTCCCTCTACTAGAGATGCCACATTGGGAACCCAGTATTGTGCTCTGGTTTTGGCAGATTAGATTCCAGTGATAATTTTAATCAGGTCAGCTTTGGTAAGGACTAATTTATGATTTTGAACCCATTCAAAGCCTCCATCTTTGCCATCATGGCCATTTTGTTTATGGGTCCTTTGTGTAAATACTTGCACAGTGGGGAAGGAAATTGAGTGATATGCACAGACCATATCATTTTATCTACCTGAAAGCCTTTGATGGTTGATGTGTCCACTTACTCTCTGATCGTTAAGTACTGCTACTTAAGCTTCTCCTACTCCAGGATCCCATCATCCCACTGAAATCAAGGAGCCCATCTCAGTGGTGGCGTACCTCCATAGTCATATAGTCCCCTCCATTGTCCTACAGAGGGGAGTGACCACAGAACTTTGAAAAGGGTGCAGATGGTCCCTGAACAGTACATTTTTCAATGCTTTAATAAAGGGAGTATCTTCTGGACTGTTTCATGGAACCAAGGTGCGAGGTTAGTGCATAGGTGACAAATGATAAATCTAGTCCAACATTCCTATCTTTCTCAGCTTTTGGATCCCTCCCTCTTACTATGCTAGGCAAACTCTGTAATCTTAGCCTTATTAAATGTAGACCGTTGTTAATCCAAATTTCTGTCAGCTGACAAGTAAATTGTTAGAGCCATCTCCAGCTGCATGAGTTAACACATTCCATATAGGATTTTTAGTACAGGTTCAGAACTTAAATATTTTAGGTTTTATAGGCCATGTGGGTTTTGTCACAACTTTCTAACTCTGCTGTTATGGTATAAAAGTAGCCATAGACAATATGGCCCATTCATTAATGGGTATGATTCTGTTCCAGTAAAATTTTATTTCCAAAAACAGTTTCTGACCTCTGTTCTAGTCAGTGTGCACTTATCAGTGAGTTAGACTTGATATAGTGTTTCATTTCACTTTCCTTGGTCTAGCACCTTTAGGATCCATTCTTATACATGTTCTGTAGGGTTCTGTTTGTTTATCAGCAAAACTTGCAGTTCTTTTGTTATGTCCTTTGGTTCATAGTGTGTATTTGTCTCCTGAGAGCCTGTTGAGGTTTGACTCTAATAGATAATAGGAGTGCTTATGGTGGATTTTGAGAATAATATGTTCCTTTTTCAAGCCTTTTCCCCTATATAAGATTGTCTTAGGGTTTTTTAGTAGTCGTGAAAGGCTAGTCTCCTCAGAAAAGGAAAAGAGGCTTATAAGAACTTGGAATTTATTTTTCTCTGTTTTCGTGTGTTCAGAAGAATCACCTCACATCAAAGTCCTTATTTCACCATTTCTGTCATTATGGTTAGGTATGGCAGGTACTAGGCCTTCTAAGACATCTGTCTCAGCACTTTTGTTATGATCAACCTACAAGTGGTAGCTTAATTGTGATTCTTGTACTTGCAATGGATTACCAGCATCTCATTTTCCAATGTCATGGAGCTCAGAATTACACTCAAGCTCCAAGGGTACTGCCAACCCAGTCCTCGAATGCCCCTTTTGTCTCCTGGGAACACCATTACCAATTGTGTATTAGTTTGGGTCCATTCAGAGCCAAAGCACACAATAATATAAAAGGGAAGGGTTAGTGTAAAAAATTAAGATATGATAGGAGAGTATACTCAAGATGCAAGGAGAATACTATAAGGTATTCCAGAGCTAAGAGACAGACCTATGGAAGAGCCAACTTGGAAGAGTGGCCCATTTCACAAGGCTGGGGTTCAGGTTTCATTGGATGAGGTATAGTTGTAGCCCGAGTTTGCCAATGGTGAAATTTGCTGAGTTGCTGCCACAGTAGCTGGGCAGATAGGAAACAACCCTGTTGGGTATAGGTAATTCAAAGCTAATCGGCTTATATGTAAAGGTGGTTGGGCACTGCTGTGGGTATGTGTAGCTGGAATGTGTGGTGTCTAAGGCTGGCAGGTTGCTGAGGGGCTGGGCCTCTGGACATATGGCTGGAACAGAGCTCCATTGGATGTCCTGTCCATATATACCATGTAGCAGAAGTGGCGCATAATAGACCATGCAGCAGGAGCCAGAAAAGAAAAAAAAAAGCAACAAGTAGAACCAGGAAGTGTCCTTCTTGCAGTTCTCTTCAATGCCCTTTACTGACAGAACATAATATTGTGCTCAGTGTAAAAGAAGGAATGCTTAAAAACTCCAGTCCATTATTGTAGTGCAGCCACTAAAGGAGGAATTCAGAGTTGAGAGGCAAGTTGTTGATAATTGGCCTGGTCAGTCACATCATGTTTTTTCTACTCAAGATGCCTCAGCATCTACCAAGAGAAAAATCCAAAACTCTACATAATCATCCCTCCTACTTCTGTGACCTCGTATCGCTCTCTGTTGGCTCTGCTGCAGTCGTCCAGGCCTCTTTGCTGTTTCTGGAACATAACGGTGCCCTCCTGGCTTAGGGCCCTTGCACTGGCTGGTCCTTCTTGGAAAGCTTTTTTCCTAGATCTCTGTATGGTGAGTTCCTCAATTCCTTTAAGTTGCTTTAATGTCAGCTTCTCAAGGATGCCTGCTCTTGACCTCCCTATTTACTCTGGCCCTACCACCCTACACTCCTAATCCTCTTGGATCACTTGACTTTTTCCATAGTACTTTTCACCTGACATAATTTACTTATTAATTATGTCCTTCTTCCACCATACTGTCAGGTATACTTACCACAAATACCTAGAACAGTGCCTGGTGCATTACTCAGTAACTTGAATATTAAGGTGAGATTCTAGCTTAACAAAGTAGTGTTAATTTTGTTGTTCAAAATATTTTCACTATGGGTGTTAGGCAATTATTCTTTCAGATTGTACACTGGTTATATTCTTTTGACTGGATAGGTTGATATATTTTGGGGCTTCCTTTACACTATAAAATAAAGGAATGTTTGGGTTTAAGGCTTACTTTCTCTAGGATTTTTAGCCTCTGTGGCCTTTTCCATCTTAGTAGATGACTGATCTAGAAAACTAAGTTTTCATTTTTGAGAATTAAATTTGTTTCATGGAAAATTAACTGATCATTTATTTATTTTTAGGTGCTGAATGTGGAGTAAATGCAGATGTTGAGAAACATCTTGAATTGGGCAAGAAATTACTTGCAGCTGGACAGCTAGCTGATGCTTTATCTCAATTTCATGCTGCAGTAGGTCTGTATTATAAACCAAATCACTCAGTGGCTGTTTTAGTGAATCTAATTAATAGGTCTTTTTCTGGATATCATTTTAAGTAAGGATTATTTCATTTTAAAGAAAACATTAAAAATATTTGCAGGATTCTGGTTAAAACAGATTAAATGTGTATTTCTTGGATGCGTAAGAGGTTATGAGACTTACTATAAGTTCCAAGAATAACTCAACATTTTGACATAAAACTTAATGTACTAGTTGTCTGCTTTCTTATGCATATTTCACCTAATGAAGTTTAATTTTCTTAATGACTTGGGCTATCAGTATGATAGTTACTTTGATGCCCTTGAAAGATTCTGAGGTTCATTGGTTCTTTAGTATTGGTCAAATTCCAATCACTCTTGATGCTGTTACTTCATTTTGCTTACTTGTGTGTGTCTGTAGCATCAGCTGTCATTGCAGCTTTTAATCTGTTAGGACTGAGGATGAGATGACTACAATGAATAGGTTCAAAGTGAGGGCTTGAAGGATTTTCTTATGAGTCATTGCATAAACTTTTATGGTAGGATTTTTTGATATTGACTTTCCTCAAAGCCTTTTTTATTTACTCATACATTTCATCTTGATTTGTGATAGTTTAAGAGAGACCAGTCAACAACTGAACAGGTAAGGAGGTGTTTTATTTTTAATAAGTTACAGTTGTGTTTCCAGAAGAATTGTTATCCCATTGTTATTTTACTATAAAAACAAAAAGCAGGTAGGTTTTGGTCTGGCAATAATTTTCTTCAACTTACATTTTAATTGAATTTATTAGCTCTCTGCAATAATAGAAAACATACATTTTAATCTTTTTATCATTTGATAATACTGTGATATTGTATGTAAGACAATGAAGACTTAAATAAATTACCTGCAGATTCCTAATAGTTTTCACTGTGCCACCCAAAGGAATTTTTGTGAAGATTAGGTGAGAGTAATCAATATAATGTTTTTTCTGGAAGTAGGATATAATCATATATGTAAAATATACAGCAATAAATCTAATTTTTTTGTCTCTAGAGATTGAGTTTTCTAAAAATGAATTTTGATATGTACAGAAGAATTTTCTTAACTATGTTGTTTCCACTAGGAATTTTGCATTTCAGAGATTAATTTACTGTGAGGGGTAGTAGTTACTTGGCACAACAATTTGCACAAGTTACTTTTCTCTAAGGACCATTTACTATATGACCACATCATTACTAAGTCTGCACTTTTGATTGTGATTCACTGTCATCAGTGCTACAGTCTGGCAATTTAAATTTTTTTCAGTTATTGTCTTCAAAAAAGCATTTCTTAAAATCCTTAAGTATTACTATTAGATTAGTTGCAGAAATTTTTACTTTCTACCTATTATGTACCTTATGATTTTTAAAATATTTTATTTTTATTCTTACTAGTTGTCCATGACAGTAGAATGTATGTTGACATAGTATACATATAAGGAGTATAACTTCCCATTCTTTTGGTTGTCTTTCATAGGAATTATACTGGTTGTGTATTCATATGCACACATAGGAAAGTAATGTCTGATTCATTCTACTATCTCTCCTATTCCCATTCCCCCTCCCTTCCCTACATTTACCTTCATTTAATTCAAAGTATGCTTTTTAAGTCTCACATTTAGCAGAAACATCAGGGGCTATGGCATATTGTTAAAGTAATTCAAGATGACTATTTTTTATTTACCAATTCAATGTAAGACTTCTTGAGATAACTTTTCCCCAAAATACCCAGTAAAATATCACTTACTAAAAAAGATGTAAGTGGCAAAGGTGAATCATAGTAATTGATTGGTGAAATTGAGTCAAAGGAGGACTTGAAATACTGTTAGTACATTCCAAATCTGAGTAGCAGTGTCATTTCATCATGATTTGGCAAATAGTAGTGATTCTCAAATGGGTTACACAATATTTCTGAGGAAGACTGGTGTAGTTCAAGAACATTTATTATTTTCATTTATGTAAACATGGATTGTTCATAGTAAAATATAGGAAATAAAATGTAAACTTTATATGATGTGAATATTTAGCATATTACATTTTTAGATTTAAGAAAAAAAAATTTCACTGTTAATTTGCCTAAACTCTTTTTTCAAAAAAGACTTCTTATTCTTTTTACTTTTTTATTCTAGTGTGAAATATATGTAGCAAAATTTACCATTTAGTGAGTTTTAATTGTATAGGTCAGTGGCATTGTGTGTTCACATTGTTGCACAACTATCACCATCCATCTCCAGGATTTTTTTGTCATCCCACACTGAAACTCTGTACCCATTAAATAGTAATTTCCCATTTCTGACCCTTCCACTATTCCCTGTCAGCTGTCATTCAACTTTCTATGAATCTGAGTAATGTAGGTCTCACATATATGTGGAATCATAAAATATTTTACCTTTTTTTGCCTTGGCTTACTTCACTTAGCATAATTTTTTCAAAGTTCATTCATGTTGTAGCATGCATCAGAATTTCATTTCTTTGTAAGACTGAATACTGTTCCATTGTATGTATATACCACATTTTGTTTATTCATTCATTGATGGACATTTGGGTTGTTTCCAACTTTGGGCTATTATAATAAAACTGCTGGGAACATGGGTGTACAAATACATGTTTGAATCCTGTTTTAAGTTGTTCTGGGTCTATATGCAGGAGTAGAATTGCTAGATCATCTGGTAATCCAATGTTTAATTTTTTGAGAAATGACCTGTTTCCCACATGTGTACAGGTATACCATTTTTATTTCCACCAGCAGTGCTACATCCTTGGCAAAACTTGTTCTGTAATATCTTCTTTTTTTAAAAAAAGATAACAGCCATCATAATGGTTGTAAAGTAGTATTGTCTAATGATTAGTGATAGTGAGCATCTTTTCCTGTGCATACTGGCCATTTATATATTTTTTTTAATGTTTGGTTGTGTTTATAGCTTATTTTCTCATCTTTCCCACCTTTCCCTGGCAGTACTTCACCTAATTTTCAGTGCCATTGACAACTGTTCAGAGCCATAATTTTATTTTATGTATTTATTTTTAAAATATTTTTTAGTTATAGATGGACATAATACCTTTATTTTATTTACTCATTTTTATGTGGTGCTGAGGATCAAGCCCAGTGCCTCATACATGCCAGGCAAGCGCTTTACCACTGAGTTACAACACCAGCCCAGAACCATAATTTTAAATGATCATGTACTATCCTGCCATATACGTCCCCCTAATGCACTATTTCTAAGATGGTAAATCTTTTGGGGGTAGAACTTGTAGGAATTTTTCTCTTGGGTGGAGGGGTGATGTTGGGTATGAAATCTAGGGCCTTGCATGTGTACTACCTCTAAGCTACACCCCCCAAACCCTTCATGACTTATTTTTGATAAATTCTTTTCTTAATGCTTTTCTTAATAGGATTATAAACTCTAATACTTTTCAGGTGATTTGATTTTTTTTAATAGATTGCTGAGAGCTAATATTTACTATTTTAATTTTCAGATGGTGACCCTGATAACTATATTGCATACTATCGGAGAGCTACTGTCTTTTTAGCTATGGGAAAATCAAAAGCAGCACTTCCTGATTTAACTAAAGTGATTGAATTGAAGATGGATTTCACTGCAGTAAGTGTATCTACACTTTGTTTAAAGGGCAGCTTAAGGACCTTGGAAGAGGTTATTGTTTCTTATTGTGGGAATTGGCAAGTTAGGCATAACTAGAGGATATCAAAGCTACTATGACATTGTGGACTGGGGACAAAGAGAAATTCATAGTCCCTAGAGTTTCTGGGTACAGTGTCATGTACCTTTAGTCCTGACTACTTGGGAGGCTAAGGCAGGAGGATCTCTTGATCCTCTAGTTGAAAGGCAGCCTGGGGCAACTTAGGGAGATTCTGTCTCAAAACAAATAGTAATAACAACAAAAAACAATAAAGTCCCATTGGACATGGTAGTGTATACCTGTAATCCCAGCTACTAAGGACGGTGAGGAAAAAGGATTGCAAGTTTGAGATCAGCCTGGGCTACTTAGTGAGACTCTGTGTCTTAAAATAAAATATAAAATAAAAAAGACTGGGGAATACAGCTCAGTGGTAGAGCACCTCTGTGTTCAATCTCTAGTAAAGGCCTGGAAGAGAGACCTGACAGTGATACTAGCTTTGTGGTTTATAAAGACAAATTTGTATAGAGATGGATAATAGGGGAAGATGTGAGGGAGACATGAAATAAAGGGTTGAATTAAGAGGCTGTCAGCTATCTGACAAGTTTCAGTTACGACTGTAGCAGGAAGAATAAAGAGGGAAGCTCAGTTAAGTGGTGGTTTTTAATGAGGATACTATGATGAATTAGCAGGGCTTTCCCTGGAACCAAGGCACAAGTTTAGAGGTGTAGAACTTATAGTCTAATGTGATATTGTGAAGACTGGCAAGTTACTGTAAGGGCTGTACGTGTGCACAGGGAACTCACTGGGTGGAACAAAGTTGGGGCTTTCAGAGGCAGAACAGATAGAACCAATGACCAGTTAGATGGTTTCAGAATTAATATGGTGACCATTTAGTATTTTTATCCTGCCATATTCCAAAAAGGATTTGAGATAACTATTAGATATGAAGTGAATGTTTGAAATATTGCCATAATCTTGCTTTTTATGTATATTGATGTATTTAACAGAGGATTAGGGAAATTTTATGTACTGTAAAAATAATAAGTGGAATATCAAGGTGATTTCTATTTTCTGGTAGACATTGGTCATCAGAGATTGACATTGGAAGAGATGAGGTTATGCACATTAGAAGAAGAGGTGAAAGAGGAGATGCCTCTATCAGAGATGAAAGAGGAGAGGCATTATTATTCTTGTTATAGCAGAGTGAATATTTGCATTGAGGGTTAATATAAGGCAAACTTATCTCTGTATCTTTGATAAAGTCTCAAATAATAATAAAACTTTTTATATTAGTGACAAAAAGTATTTTTAAAAACAAATATAATTTACATATCATCAAAGTCAATGGTTTAAAGTATTCAGTGATTCTTAGTATATTCACAAAGTTGTGTAATTATCACCACTGTCTAATTCCAGGATGTTTTCATCACCCTCAAAAGAAACTCTTATCTATTTGTAGTCACTCCCCATTTCTATCCTAGTCCCTGGTAACTACTTATCATGGATTTGGCTATTTTTGGATATTTCATAAAAATGATCTTTTGTGTCTGACTTCTTTCACTGAGCGTGTTTTCTAAGTTCTTTCATGTTTTAGTGTGTATCAGCACTACATTCCTCTTTATGACTAAAACATAATTCATTGCTTGGATGTACCAAATTTATTTATTGATTTATTTGCTGATGGAAATTTGAGTTTATATCTACGAACATTCATGTCCAAGTTTTCGTGTGGACATATGTTTTCAATTTAATTGGGTAGAGCAAAATGTATTATTTTTGGGGGTACCGGGTTTTGAACCTAGGGGCACTCTACCACTGAGTTCCATATCCTGCCGTCTTTATTTTGAGACAGGGTCTCACTAAGTTGTGCAAGCTGGCCTTGGACTTCTGGTCTTTTCTATCTCAACCTGCTAAGTAGCTGGGATTACAGGTGTGTGTTATTGCACCCAGTGAGAAAAATGTACTTTTTTTTTTTTTTTGGTACTGGGGATTGAACTTGGGGACACTCGAGCACTGAGCCAGGTTCCCCAGCCATATTTTGTATTTTACTTAGAGACAGGATCTCACTGAGTTGCTTAGTGCCTCACTTTTGCTGAGGCTAGCTTTGAACTCTTGATCCTCCTGCCTCAGCCTCCTGAGCTGCTGGGGTTACAGGCAGGCGCCACCACACCTGGCCAGAAAAATGTATTTTTAAGGAGGTACACTTTCACAAAAATTTTATATATTCATTGATTCCAGGAATTATTTTCAATGCCAAGTCAAATGAGCATTGGAAAAGCATTATTTACATCATTGTCTACTGAGTTTTGTTCTTTGTGTTTAAATAAAATTTAGAAATGAGTAATACTCAGGACAGCCATCCTTTTTTTTCACCCCACCAGGCAAGATTACAGAGAGGTCACTTATTACTTAAACAAGGAAAACTTGATGAAGCAGAAGATGATTTTAAAAAAGTGGTAAGTTTAATTTATACCTGGCTCTAAGAATATGTTATTTTGAGAGAATATTTTGGGCTTTTTTCTCTGTATTAGGACATTTAGTAGTAATTTGTAACTAAAAAGGAAAATTGATTTATGTATATAAGAATCACAGGTTTCTGAATTAATATTTGGTGACTGACATCAAAGAATGACATTAACAGCTGGAGGGTTAAGTGCATACAATTAATATATGATCCTAATTCAGTTTGTACAGCTCACTGAACTCTGCTTTGTCCTACCTGAGACATCTGCTGAGCTATTCTTTTTTAAAATTTACTTTTATGTGTTCTTTTTAGATATAGATAACAGTAGAGTATATTTTGACATACTATACACACACGGAGGATAACATTCTAATTAGGATCCCATTTTTGCAGTTCGACATGATTTGGAGTTTCACTGGTTATATATTCATATATGTGCATAGAAAAGTTATGTTTGATTCATTACTGTCTTACCTATTCTCATCCCTCCTCCCTTCCTTCTTTCCTTTCTTTTTTTCTTTTCCTTTTTAACCAGTCACCAGCTGCTTTGTTGAGCACCAGATTTTCAGCAAGTATTGCCTTAGGGGGAGGGTTTCAGAATTATTCATGCCATTGGCAAGGGCCCTGGTCCCTGGTCAGGGCACATAATCAGAGGAGAGATGTGGCCATGCCAAGGTCTGTATTTACACAGGCTTGAGAGCATCAGTAGCTCTTAAAATCTTAGTCTTCATGGAAGGAATACAGGTAAGAGTGTCACTTGATCCCAGAGTTGTGAAGACTCCACTCACAGGACGAGGGCTCAGAGAGGGGGCCATGCCCAGAAGCAGCTGGCAGCATCTTGTAGGCTCTATAGAGCTGGTCAAGCAGCTCCTTTTTATGTTCTGGGAGGAAGCTGGACTTTGTCGCATTCTTGTTCAGTAGCTGAAACTCCTCAGCGAAGCCTATGTTCTGTTTGGTCGTCTGGTAGTCAGTGTCCAGGGTGGACTTGAAGATGACCATCCGTGTTGAGCAAGTATTTGGCCTAGTCATTCTTGAACTGAATGACTATGTATTCTGTTTCTGGCTTCCAGGTGCCGTGAGGTAGCTAGACCAAGGGCAGACCTCAAAGTGCCATAGCCCATTGTAAAGGACCTCATCCTCCAGGGTGTGGTAGTCATATCCCAGCCTCTTGCACCATCTCTGCAGAGCCCACCTCACCAGCATGGGCAGTGTAGTGGATGCTACTCTTCACCACCTCCCTGTAGGCCTTCATGTACCATGGGAATTAGCTGCTTCCTTTGATGTTCTCATCACCATCCAGGTTGATGGCCACAACAGTATGCTGCTGGTACTTCTTATACAGCTTCACCACTTAAGGGCCCAGTTGGACTGGTAGCATGTGCAGCACAGAATTAACTGCACTTTGACCCCGAAGGCTTGCTCCCCCTCCTTCAGCCCCTGGCTCACTATGTCCACCACCTCATCTGGGGTGAGGTCCCTTTCAGCCTGGTTCCAGGGGATCAGTTTTACTTTGGAGTTGGCCAGCAGGTGTGGGCTATAGCACATCTCTACTTACACCCTGCCCTCTTTGGCATTCATCTCGACAAACTCATTGGTGATTCTTTTGATGGCTTCTCTGGAGGCCAATAACAGGCATGTAGTACTCAAACTTGGCCAAGAAGTCAGGCAGAGACTGTGGCTTGTGCATGCCAATGATGATCTGCAGCTCCTCTGCTGTGTTAGCTGGGAGGGGGATTCCTCACTTCCTGCCGTAGTATGAGATGATTTCAGGATTGATGGCTCCATCAAGGTAGACATGCATTTCCACTTTGGGCTTGTCAAAGGCAGGTGTCTGGGACATGGTGCCAAGAGTATGCCCCCGCCCTACTCTGTACTTCATGGAAGGAAGGGCGGTGAGTCTGCCGGCTCAGTGGCAGGTCTGCTTCCCTGTGGCCCTGTCTACCGGCAGCCTGCAATGCTCCTCTTCCCTTCCTTTCATTCCCCTTTGTTTAATCCAATGAATTAAGAATGAATCTATTCTTCCCTGTCCCCTCCACATGTCAGCTAGAACATTTGGCTTTGCTTCTTTGGGATTGGTTTATTTCACTTAGCATGTGTATTAGTCAGCTTTTTTGCTGCTCTGACTAAATGATCCAAGCAGAACAATTATAGAGGAGGAAAAGATTATTTGAGGGCTCACAGTTTCAGAAGTCTTAGCCCATAAAAGGCTGACTCCATTCCCCGGGATTTGAGATGAAGCTGAACATCATGGTGGACAAGTGTGGCAAAGGAAAACTGCTCATGTTGGGATCAGGAAGCAGAGAGAGAGTGAGACTCTACTCTCCAGATTCAAAATATATACCCCATAGCCATACCCCAATTCCCACCTCTTCCAGTCACACCCTATCACTTCAATTAATCCAATCAGAGATTAATTCACTGATTGGGTTAAGACTTTTACAGCCCAATCATTTCTCCTCTGAACCTCCTGCATTGTCTCACATGTGAACTTTTGCAGGACATCTCACATCCAAACCATAACAGCATGATAATTTCCAGTTCTATCCATTTACCAGCAAAAGTCATAATTTCATTCTTTATGGCTGGGTGACATTCCATTGTGTATATGTACCACATTTTCTTGGTCCATTCATCTGTTGAAGGGCACCTAGGTTGATTCCATAGTTTATCTATTGTGAATTGAGCTGCTATAAGCATTAGTTTGGCAGTGTCAGTGTAGTATGCTAATTTTAAGTCCTTTGGGTATATACTGAGGAGTGGGATAACTGGGTCAAATGGTAGTTCCATTCTAAGTTTTCTGAGGAATCTCCATAGTTCTTTCCATAGTGATTGCACCAATTCGCATTCCCACAAGCAATTTGTTAGTGACCCTTTTCTCCCACATCCTTGCCAACATTTATTGCTACTTGTATGCTTGATAATTGCTAACGTTTATTGCTATTGGTGTGTTTGATAATTACCTTTTTGATGAGTGAAATGGAATCTCAGTATAGTTTTAATTTGCATTTCCTCTAATTGCTAGAAATGTTGAACATTTTTTCATATATTTGTTGATTGTATTTCCACTTCTTTGAAGCATCTGTTAGGTTCCTTTGCCCATTTATTGATTGGGAAATTTCTGGGTTTTTTTGTGTGTGTTAAATTTTTTGAATTCTTTGTATATCCTGGAGATTAATGCTCTATCTGAGGTGCAGGTAGCAAAGATTTTCTCCCATTCTATAGGCTCTCTCTTCCTACTCTTGATTTTTTCCTTTGTTGTGAGGAAGCCTAAAATACTGACCAATAGCCTACAAAAAACATATTAAAAAGATATTGTACTGTGATCAAGTGTGTGCGTGGGGGGTTCATCCCAGGGATGCAAGGTTGGTTTAACATATGGAAATCAATAAACAAAATCACATCAATAGACTTTAAAGACAAGAATCACAAGATTACCTTAATAGATGCAGAAAAAGCATTTAACAAAATACAGCACCTCTTCATGTTTAAAACACTAGAAAAACTAGGGATAGTAGCAACATACCTCCATATTATAAAAGTCAAATATGCTCAACCCAAAGCCAACATCATTCTAAAGGAAGAAAAGTTAAAAGCATTCCCTCTAAAAACAGCAATAAGTTAGGGATGCCCTTTTTCACCACTTCTATGCAACATAGTCCTTGAAACTCTAGCCAGGGCAATTAGGTAAAAGACAGTAATTAAAGGGATGCAAATAGAAAAAGAAGAGCTCAAACTATCTCTGTTTGCCAATGACATAATTCTATATTTAGAAGACCCCAAAAAACTCCACCAGAAAGCTTCTAGAACTCATAAATGAATTCAGAAAAGTAGCAGAATATAAAATTAATACTCATAAATCTATTGTTTTCCTATACACCAATGATGAATCAGCTGAAAGAGAAATTAGGAAAACTGTCCCATAGCCTCAAAAAAAAATTGTGTTTGAATTAGTCAAACAAAAGAGGTGAAAGAGCCCTCAGTGAAAACTATAGAACACTAAAGAAAGAAATTGAAGAAGACTTTTTAAGATGGAAAGATGTTCCATATTCTTGGACAGGCAGAATTAATATTGTTGAAATGGCCATACTACCAAAAGTGCTATAAAGATTTAATGCCATTCCTATTAAAATTCTAATGATGTTCTTCATAGAAATAGAAAAAGCAGTCATGAAATTCATTTGGAAAAATATGAGACCCAGAATAGCCAAAGCAGTCCTTAGGGAGAAAGTAAAGCAGGAAGCATCATAATACCAGACCTTAAACTATACTACAGAGCCATTATAACAAAAACAGCATTGTATTGGCACCAAAACAGACCAAGATGACCACTGGTACAGAATAGAAGACACAGAGACAAACCCACATAAATTCAGTTATCTCATACTAGAGAAAGGTGCCATAAACGTACATTGGAGAAAAGATAGCCTCTTCAACAAATGGTGCTGGGAAAACTGGAAATCCATATGGAGTGGAATGAAATTGAACCTCTGTTTCTCACTCTGCACAAAAATCATCTCAAAGTAGAGAAAGGTCCTGGGCATTAGATCAGAGACCCTGCATCAGAGGAAAATTTAGGCCCAACACTCCGTCATATTGACTTAGGAATAGACTTCCTCAACAAGATTCCTAAAGTGCAAGAATCATGAAATAGAATTTTTTATTTTTTTGTACTAGGAATTGAACCCAGGGGCACTGAGTCATATCCCCAGTCCTTTTCATTTTTCATTTTGATACAGGGTCTCGCTAAGTTGCTCAGGACCTCACTGAGTTGCTGAGGATGTCTTTGAACTTGTGATCCTCCTGCCCCAGCCTCCTGAGCCACTGGGATTACATTTGTGCACCACCTTGCTGATGGAAACAGATGCTTAACAGAGAATTTGCAGTCATCCATTATGGCTACTTCACAGGCATAAAGTGCTTTGGATTTGTTGGGGGAAGAGTTGGATATTAATAGGTTGGATGTCAGTGAAGGGGTTTATATTAAAAAATGATTTAGAAGGAGAGAAACAGCCAATCTCTTGCCTGTATTTGACATAAGACCTGCGTTTTTTTATAATGTGGATTTGTTTCTAGACTGGTCTTAGAAGGGTTTATGATGTTGTTTGTTATTTTCTTTTTCTTTCTTTTTTTTTTTGCAGTTTATTGAAATGTTTACTCTCATAACAAAACTAAAGTTTGTTAACATTTTCGTGACCCTGTCACAATACTCAGTCATCTACAGATAAACCTCCCAAAACATTAGACTTAATTGTATTGAATGAGAAGCTGTCTCAGTTAAATTGTCTGTCATTTTGTATTGATCTGTTCTCTCTGCCACTTGGGAAGATGATTTTTATCGAATTAATATTCAGGAGAGCAGGTGGAAGATTGGTTGGTGGGGAGGCAATAGTGTTGGACTAACTCTTCCTTGGCCAGTGTTGTATAAATGTGTGAAATGCATGGATGATTGATAGATGGTGAGAAAGTGTTTCTGTTTCTTGCAAATGCTTAAATTTGTAGCTTAGAATTTTTTTCCATTCACAACTTTATAGTAGCTTTCAGATACAGCACAATAATTTTGGATTAAGTTTTAGCACAAAATAATTCTTTGTGGGCATTTGTTGCAACCTTTTAGAAAAGTGAGATCTTTAGAACTTTGGCTGTGTTAATGTTTTTTCTGGGATTGATATTAAAACCTCTCAGAAGTAAGAAGCAGTACTTTCATGAGACTTTCTATCTTCTACTTTTGGATTGTTCTGTGCTGTCATCCTGCTGATGTGTTCTTAAAACTGCCCTTGCTTTTACTGTAGGGAATTCTTCCGTGAGAGTGTGCATCTGTACTGAATAATCTTTTATTTTTTTAAATTTTTTGTAGTTGTCGATGGACCCTTATTTTTTATTCATTTCTTTATATTTGGTGCTGAGAATCGAACCCAGAGCCTCACACATGTGAGGCAAGTGCTCTATCACTGAGCCCCAACTCCAACACCAATCTTTTATTTTTAATTGTAAATTTTACTAAGGTATTTGTAGATTCATATGCAATTCAAAGAAATAATACAGAGATCCCATGTATTCTTTATCCATTTTCCCCCAGTGGCAATATGTTGTAAAAGTATGGTACAATATGAAAAACAGGATATTGACATTGATACAGTCTACCAGTTTATTTAGATTCTCTCCATTTGACTATTCATTTCTGTGTGTGTGTGTGTGTGTTCACTTCTGTACACTTTATCATATATGTTGGTTTGTGTAGTCACCACCACAGGCAATAGTACCAAATAGTTTTGTTACCACAAGAATCCTTTCTGTTGCCCTTTATAACGATATCATTCTCCCTTTTACCATTTCTGGGCCCCTATGTATAATTCTTGGCAACTACTAATTTGTTATTCATTTTTCAAATTTTAACATTTCAAAAATGTTACATACAGCGACTCAAATGTTATATAACCTTTTGCAATTGACTTTTTTTATTCGGCATAATTTTCAGGAGACTCATCCAGATTTTGGCATACATCACTTAATTATTCCTTTTCATTGCTCAATATTCCATGGTATGTATATGACATAATTTTCCAGTCATCAGTTGAGGGACATTTGGATTGTTTTTGTTGTTTGGGCCACTGCAAATAAAGCTACTGTGAACATTCTTGAAAAGGTCTTTGTGTAAACATAAATTTTAATTTCTCTGAGATAAATGCCTAAGAGTTCAATTACTGGGTTGTATAGTTATTGTGTGTTTAACTTTGAAAGAGATCTCCAAATTGCTTTCTAGAGTGACTGTACCATTTTACATTCCTTTTCATCCTTGGTCCAGGGTTTCCTATCATTGTTATTTTTAATTTTGGTCATCCTGATATAGTGTTATCAGGTTTCAATTTGCATTTCCCTAATGGTTAATGATGCTGAACATATCTTCATCTGTAAATCTTTTTCAGTGAAATATCTGTTAATGTCTTTTGCCATATTCTCAATGGATTACTTTTTTTAAAACTATGGTGTTATGATTGTTCTTTGTGTTTTATTTACTTTGTCAGATATGTACATATATTTGCAAATATTTTAGTCTTCACAGTCTTTTACAGAACATCACCTTTAATTTTGATAAAGTTTATTGATTTTTTTCACTTCTATGGACTGTGCTTTAGGTATCATTTCTAAGAAATAGTCATCAAACTCTAAGTTATAAAACTTTTCTCCTGTTTCATGTTTTTCATTTAAGTCTATAACCTATTTTGAATTGTTTTGTATAATGTGGTAGGTTAATGTCCAGCTTGATGTGTTTTGCCTTTGAATGTTCCCTAACTCTAGCAATTTCCTTATAGAGTTGCTTTTGTACATCTTTCAGTTGGCTGTACTTGTAGGGGTCCATTTTGGGTTCTCTATTCTGTTCCATTGATCTATGTCTATCCTTTGCCATTCTTAGGTCTTGATAACTGTAGCTAAATAGTATTAAAACTTTCAGCATGTTGAATTTCGCAGAGTTCATTTTAGCAAAGAAGGATTTATGAGTTGGACAGTACTTAGAACCAGAAAAGGTTTAGAGAGCTGGGTTCCGCAATGAGTTCAGTAATTATTTTTTATAAAGAAAATGGAAATGAAGTATAGAAACAGCTTGATTGGTTAAGTGCTGCCTTTGCCTTATTTGGATATGGTCTGATGAGTTGACAGCCTGCAACTAGCAGAGGTTTACTGCTTGGGATTGGCTGAGGCTCTTTGATTTTGTTGCTTTTCAGTTTGTTTACATACTAAATTGAACTGTTGTTTAAGTGGGAACTCACTGTATGGAGATAGCCTCAGGCCATTGGCTTTGGTCTTCTTTATTTTAACAATAGTAAGCTTTAATATTGTGGAGAACATAAGGACCTCAGAATGCTCGAATGTCATTCCTACCCTCTGATTTGCATAATATTCACTTAAAAATTGGTTCTTTCTTGGTTTCTTTTTTTGCCATTCAGAAAGAATGCAGAAGGAATACAAAGGCAAATTCCAGAAGTCACTAGAGAATGTTGCATATCCCTCAAGTATTCCGTATTTTTCTATATATTATCAAGTGTATGAAATTTTAAAAATTTGTGCTACTTACTCCCCAAACTATAATTAAAAATTTTAGCCTTGGAAATATTTGTTTCTAAAAAATAAGTAGTTCAATGAATGTATGTTAGTTATGCTAAAGTCTATCATCTTAATTTTTTTTTTTTTTTTTTTTTTGTGGTGCTGGGGATTGAACCCAGGTCCTTGTGTTTGACAGGCAAGCACTCTACCAACTGAGCTATATCCCCAGCCCTTAATTTTTAAAATAAAATTTATTGTATATATTTAAGGTATACAACATGACAGCATAAAGATACATATATAGTGAAGTGACTATTACTAAACTGGAATAAATTAACTTATCCATTATATCATATAGTTATCCATGTTTTCTCCCCTGTGGCAAGAGTAGCTATAATCTACTCATTTAGCAGTGAATCCTGAATATGACACATATCATTATTAACTATTTTCCTAATATTGTGCATTAAATCATTAGATTTGTTAATCCTACATATTTGTTACTATGTATCCGTTGATTACAACTCCCCATTTTTTCTTTTTTACCCACACCCTGGTAACCACTGTTTTATTCTTTATGTAGATTTGACATTTTTGTTTCCAAACATTCCACATTAAGTGAAATCATACAATATTTTGCTTTCTGTATCTGGCTTATTTCATATTTATCTGGCAAAATGTCCTCTGAGGATATACACCTTTATGTGACTGAATAATCGTGTGTGTGTGTGTGTGTGTGTGTGTGTGTGTGTATGACAGTTTCTTTATTCATTTATCTATTGATGGACACTGTTTGATAGCTTAGTGTTAGTATAACAAATATCTGAGAAAAATCAACTTAGGAAAGGTTTATTTTCACTTACAGGTTTAGAAGTTTTAGTCCAGAATCTGTTGCTTTGTGGCTGGTGTCAAGATAATGCATAACTAGGGCTGAGATCCCACTATCCCCTTTAAAGGCATGTCCCCAGTTATCTACAGACCTTCTTCTACACCCCACTTCTTGAAGGTTCCACTTCTCAGTAGTATCATGCTGGAGATCAAACTTTTACCACATGGACCTTTGGGAGGACATTCCAATCCAAGCTATGGCAGATACCTAAGTTGTTTCTGTAACTTGGACTTTGTAAACAGTGCTGCACTGAACTTGAAATTACAGATATATTTGCAAGGTAGTAATTTCATTTCCTTTGAATATATACCAAGGAGAGAGATTACTGGGTCATATGGTAGTTCTATTTTTAATTTTTTTGGAACCCCCCCCCCAAACTTTTTTCCATAATGGCTATACTAATTTACAGTCTCATCAATATACAAGGATTCCCTTTTCTCCATACCCTTGCTAAAACTTACGTCTTTTGGTAACAGGTGTGTTAGTTAGCTTTCTGTTACCATAATCAAATACTTGAGATAATCAATTTAAAAAGAAAAAAGGTTTATTTTGCTTACAATTTTAGAGGTATCTGTCCATGATCAGTTGGCTTGTTTTGGGTCTGCATCAGTATATCATTGGGAGTGGTTGGTGGAGAAAGCTTGTTCATTTCATGTCCAGGATACAAGAAGAGAGAGAGACTAGTGTCTCACAGTCCCCTTGGAGGGCACAATCCCAATGACCGGAAATATCCTACTAGACTCCATGCTCAGAATAAAGCCTTTAAAACATGGACCTTTTGGGGACATTCTAGAAGAAATGTCTTTTCAAGTCCCTTGCCCATTTTTAGTCTGTTATATATTTTCCTTCTGTTGAGTTATATGGATTATTGATAAATCTTGGATAGTATCCCTTCTCTGGTTGATGAGTTTCAAAATTTTCCCATCTGTAGGTTGCCATTTCATTTTGATTGTTTCCTAAAATCTCAGGTTACAAATGCACGAAAATAAGTGGGACTATGTCCATCATAGTCTAATTTTCTTTTGTCCTCAAAGGAGTCAAATTTAGGTTCTCCTAATCTAGGATTTTAATTACTTTAATAGAGAATACCCATTTTAAGTTGGTTGATGTATATGATGGGAAATAAATTGAGCTTCCTTTTAAAGTATGTATCTTTTACAATGTATCCTTATTATAGAAAGATCACAAAAGGCGCTGGGGTGTAGTTCAGTGGTAGGGCATATACTTAGCATGCTCAAGGCCCTGGTTTCAGTTCCATAGCCCGCCCCACAAAAAATAAAATAAAGCAGAAAGAAAAATAAAGATTGCAAAAGGAATTAGAAATTTCACTAGTGTTTTTGGAGTACTTTCTGTTATGTGTAGAGTACCTTTTTAATCTCCCAACAACTACCCACAGGGTGTAAGTACTATTATCTCCCTTTTATTGTCAAAGAAAATGCAGATAACAGGGAGATACATGATTAATTCATGATTTGGGTTTATTATTTAGACTATTTTAAAGCATTAACAGTACAAAATCTTTTTTGAAATATTCATAACCTGGCCACAGAGAAATGGTAAAACTTTTACCCTGTGTTACTGCTGCATAAGTTTCCTGTGGTTGTATAACAAATTATGCAAAGGTAACAGCTTAAAACACACATTTGTATTATCTGAAAATTTATGGGGTTAGGAATCTGGACATTAACTAGGGTCCTCTGCCTCAGGGTCTGCTCAAACTTATATTGAATGGTCAGACTTTGTTTATATTATGGGTACTGTATTTAAGGTTTAATATGTTATTTTTATAGCTCAAATCTAACCCAAGTGAAAATGAAGAAAAGGAAGCCCGCGCTCAACTTCTCAAGTCTGATGAAATGCAACGTTTGCGTTCACAAGCACTCGGTGCTTTTGAAAGTGCAGATTATAGTGCTGCTATAACCTTCCTTGATAAGATTTTAGAGGTAAGTTTCTTAGGTACTACGCTGACAAGTGGCACTTACTGCTTTTTACTATAAGACATGTTTATACACTTAGACATACAATATATCACAAAACACCTAGATAGAATAAAATGAGATTGATCCTTGAACTTTCAGCTGTTAAGTGGAAAATCGTGTTTGTGGAACATAATTTGCAACTGAAGTTTTCAGAATGTGCTAAAAACTGAAGTTTTCCAGTGTTCTGGCTATGCTGTGGAGTGAGAGTTACATATTTCTATACATTGCTTGCTTTGCTGTTTTGGTTTGATTTTTGAATTTTTGGGAGAAGAGGACTCTGAAGATTATGTAATGGGGTAAGAGATGACAGTGGTTGAAGAAAAAGGAAAAATGATATTTGGGAAAAAAAGAGGAGTCTTGTAGGAAAGAAGGCAGATAGAGTTGACAGGACCCAGAGGTTCTAGATAGGAAACAAATCTAGGTTTTCCTTGCCTCAGAAGGATTTAATGATAAATGGTTTTAGAAGGAAGTCTGAAATATTGAAATGGAAGCAGTCATAATTCACATTTTAATTACCATTTTTACAATACTTTGATGTACAGTTTCATTAAATCTTGGTAGCAAACTTGTATGTAGAATGGGCATTTCTTTTGGTAATTATACAGGGGAAATCTTGTGATATGGGCAGGTGGAATTCATGTTTTACTAAACTATGTTTTCTAATATTAGGAAATGTTATGATTTTTACTAACAGTAGACTGTCCATTTTGACCTACCTCATTGTCCATTGATCTTTATATGTGATATTGATTTTGATTTTCATAAAATGTGAAAAGCTGGCTGACTTTAGAGCATTATGTATTATGTAAAGATACATCCCTATGCCACATTGGTGAGCTTTTAGGTTTATGTTTTGAAGAATGCCAGTGTATTTTCTAAACATTATGGACTTCTAATACAATAAATGGTGAAGCCTCCATTTCCTGCCTTCTCACATTTTTTTCCTTTCCTTTATTTTTTTGATAAGAGGATTTAATTTCAAGGAAATGACACTTTACAAAAGAGAGAATTTAGTTATCGGTAGAATATACATATTTTGCAGTGTATTTTGCTGGATTTATTTTTTGGACTAGATGTTAGAATTCTTGATTAAGCAAAAAGAACTATTGAACATTCTCTTCAAATATGCTTCACTGGGAACAATGGTTAATACTAAATGCTATGTTGCCTTTTTTATTATTCAGTTTTACAATTACATAATTGAAGGAGGAAAGAAAAGGGCCAGATTAGAATTTTAAGATGTTTTTGGAGCAATTGCCACCTTTTTCCGCCCCCAGTACTGGGGATTGGATCCAGAAACATTCTACCTCTGAGCTATATCCCCAGCCTTTTTGTTTTGTTTTGTTTTGTTTTGTTTTGTTTTGAGACAAGGTCCTGTTAAGTTGCTGAGGCAATCCTATAACTTGCAATCCTCCTGTCTCAGCATCCTAAATTGCTGGGATTATAGGTGGGCACCATGGTGCCTGGTGCTACATCTTTTTTTTTAAATCACATTTAAATTGTATCAGACTTTTCAACACTCTTTACAACACGGAAGTCATCACATTGAGGATGTTTTATGTTTTTAAATATACAGATAAAAATATGTGGGATACAAGAATGAATGTTCATAATTTATTGTTTCTTAAAGTCTAGTTCTTTTGTTTCTCAAGGTTTGTGTTTGGGATGCAGAACTACGGGAACTTCGAGCTGAATGTTTTATAAAAGAAGGAGAACCTCGGAAAGCTATAAGTGACTTAAAAGCCACATCAAAATTGAAGAATGATAATACTGAAGCATTTTATAAAATCAGCACACTGTACTACCAACTAGGAGACCATGAGTTATCCCTCAGGTCAGTTTTAAGATTTTAATATTAAATTAATAAAACTATGTGGTTGACTTTTCTTTTTTTTTTTTTATGGTGCTGGGGATTGAACCCAGGGCCTTGTGCATGTGACACAAGCACTCGAACAACTGAGCTATATTCCCAGCCCTGTGGTTGACTTTTTATACTGTTTATATATTATCCTATGTTACTCTAGTTTCACAGTTTATTTTCATGAAACGTGTTTATTTCATTAAAGTACATAAGCAGAGCTATTTTATGCTATGAATAAAATTGTGTTTAATGTATAATTCTATATAGGTCATTTTAATTTGAATTATTAGTAAATGTATTCATGGTATAGTGTCATACATAGAAGTACATGGTAAATTATTAAGCATGTTTTGTTACAAATAAAAATTTTTTTGTGATTTTTGTATTTAATATGGAAACTGATTATTTTGACTTGGTGCATTTTCCTTTTTTCAATTATATGAGCAGTGAAGTTCGTGAATGTCTGAAACTTGATCAGGATCATAAAAGGTGTTTTGCACACTATAAACAAGTAAAAAAACTTAATAAGCTGATTGAATCAGCTGAAGAGCTCATCAGAGATGGCAGGTAAGAATATGTTTATCCCAACCACCCAGATTTTCCTTCTTACATAAGGGTGTGGGCACAAATGAGCTACTGAATTCTACCGAGCATATTATTTATTCCCTGGTTATTGAGGGTGGAGTATTCTAGATGGCACTGGGCTTTAGCAGAACCACCAAGATTGTACATTTTGGGAATAAGGCAGAATATAAATAATATTAGTTTTATAGTATCCTAACCAGCAGATTTATGTTAGGCCAAATTTTATTGAATGTCTCTTATATCAGGCATTGAGTTATATACTTAGAATACAGAAATGAATTTGACTATAGTTTTTGGTCTTAAAAAGTTTGAAGCTTTGTTTGCTTATTAATAGATAATATGATACCAAACTGCTAGAATGTACAGAGTATGATGGAAATACCAGAGAGGGGCATTTAATGCAAGATATTGAAGGGCAGGAGTTAGAGAGAAGCTTGTTGGAGAAGGTGATAGATATTTGAATCCTGAGCCTAAAGAATACATAGAAGTGCAGGCTGGGGTTTTGGCTCAGTGGTGGAGCACTTGCCTAGCATACGTGAGGCACTGGGTTAGAGTCTCAGAACTGCATATAAATGAATAAAATAAAATAAAGGTTCATGAACAACTGAAAAAAAAAAAAAGAATACATAGAAGTTGCCAAAAATAAGGATTGTGTCTGTATAAGTATTGTTTATTGGTGGTTTGTAGGTTTGTAGGGCAGGGGAGTTGAAGAGAATGGAGGACATTTCACACAACAATGCTTAGTAGAATGTAGGCTCTGACCTCCCTATTCCTAATACCTTTGGAAGCTGTCAAATGAGAATGCTTTAGCCAATTTCCCCTGACTTCTGGCAAACTGTAAAAGTACAATATCACAATTAGGATATTGATTAATTCCATCACCATAAGAATCTCTCATGTTGCCCTTTTATAACCCTAACCATAACCTTTTCTTTCCTGTTCCCACCAGTTCCTGAGTACCAGTTACCATGAATTTATTTTCCATTCCTATAATTTTGTCATTTCAAGAGTGTTATAGAAATGGAATCATAATATTAAACTTTTGGAATTGGCTTTTTTTCCCCTCAGCACAAGTCTGTGGAGATTTATTACTGTTGTGTACATCAATATTTTCCTCCGATTTTTTGCTGAAGTTTCCATGGTAGAGATGTATTACAGTTTAGCTATTCACCCACTGAAAGTCATAGCATTTTGACTCCTCCCAACCTTCTTATTGGGGATTGAACCCAAGGGTGCTCTACCACTTAGTTACATCCCCAACCCTTTTTTCTTTTTGAGGACAGTATTTTACTAAGTTGCCCAAGTTGTGCTTGAAATTATGCTCCTGCCTTAGCCTCCCTGGTAGCTGGGATTTCAGATGTGCATCACCATGCTGAGCTTTTCTCTCACTCTTTAACTTATGTCTTTTGTTTTCTTAATTGCTTTTTTGTTTGGTGTATACACATTTAGGATTGCTGTGTGGTGAATTGACCCTTTTACCATTCTGTATTGCTTCTTGTAATTTTCTCTTACTTTATGTGATGTATATTCTCTTTTGCTTTCCTCTGATTACTATTTATAAGGTATATTCTTTTCTATCCTTTTACTTTCAGCTTGCTCACATTATATTGAAAGGGAGTTTCTGGAGGACAGATTTTAGCTGGGTCATGATTTTAAATGTACTCTGCTAATCTTTTCTAATCACTGTATTTAGACCATTTACATTTAATGTAATTGTGGTAGGTTAGGGGTTTAACAGCTGTTTTATTCTTTGTTTTCTGTTTTTCCTGTTGGCTATTTGAAAAGTTTTAGAATTCCATTTTTATTCATTTACAGTATCTTGGCATGTATCTCTGCACAGCTTCTTTAGTGTTTGTTGTGGGTTTGACAAAACTTTAGAATCTATAGGTGTTATTTTAGTAGTTTATGTGTTAAAAGAACTTTATTTTCTTTTAAGTACCTTTACCCTGTCCTGTTTATGATGGTCCTAAATGTTTCCTAACAATACAGTGTTATAAATTTTGCTTCAACATCAAACACAATTTAGAAACCTAAAGAAAGAAGGCAAGCCTAGGATATTGTTTTAGTGTGTTTTGCATTGTTACAACAAAATACCCGGGCTGGGTACTTTATAAAGAGTTTATTTATTTCATTATTTTAGTGGTTGGTAAGTCCAACAGCATTGTGCCAACATTCTGTGATGGCTTCCTGACTGGCATCAATGTGGCAGAGAAACATGTGGGGTGGCCTTGTTTTATAACTTGCTTTCTTGAGAATTAACTTGGTTCTGGGATAACTTTATTAATCCCATTTACAGGTGGTGTCCCCTAGGACTTAATAATTACCTTTCACTAGGTTCAATCTCTTAAAGGCATTGACCCACTGGAGACCAAACTTCAAGCACATGAACTTTTGGGGGACAGACCACAGCGAGTATGCACTCATATTTTACTTGCCATTTTCTTTCCCTTGTTAATGTTCTAATGTTCTTTTCTTTCCTTAAGTTTTGGGTGCTCAGTGTTGAACTGTTCAGTGGTGCTCTACCACTGAACTAAACCCCTAGCCCTTGTGTCATTTCCTTTCTGTTGGTGATAAATTTTCTAGTTTTCCTTTATCTGAGAATATCTTGGTTTCCCTTTAATTCCTGGAGATTTTCTCTGGGTATAGGATTCTGAGTTAATACAGCACCTGGAAAATTTTGTGCTACCACCTTTGGGCCTCCATAGCACTTGATGAAAGATTCTATGTCATTCTGATAGTTTTCCCCTCAAGAGTCTCGGCTTTCTGTTTTTGAGACTTTCACCTTTAATATTCATTAGTTTAATTATAATGTGTCTTGGCCTGGATTTCTTGTGTTACTCTATTTGTAAGTCACTTAGCTTCTTGAATATATCATGGGCCATATCACAATGTTTACTCAAGACAGACCATATATGTAACGATGGTCCCCTAAGATTATGATGGCCTAGTGATATCATAACCACTGTAACACGTTAGCCAGTTGTTGCTGGTGATGCTGACAGCCACAGACATGACAGTGTATCCAAGTATAGCACATAACAACTATATACAATGCATCATAGTTGGTAATGGTAATTGCCAACTCTATTTTTGGCTTTTATATATATCTTATATATTCTTTTTAGTTTAAAAAAGTTGACTATAAATAGTATGCAACTTATGCCAGCAGTAGTCTAAAACATTGTGTTCAGAGGCCACATCAGGCAATTGAGCTGTACCATCTAGGTTTTGAAAATTTTGTCTTTGAAACTTCAACAATGCTGAAATCACCCAAGTACACATTTTTCAGAATGCAGCTCCACTGTTAAGCAATGTTTGAATATATGTAGAGTTAGCCATTATTTAAGTACTTCTTTAGCTCTTCGTCCTCTCCTTCTTAGACTATACTGACATAAATGTTAGATCTTTTGTTGTCGTCTCACAGGTCCTTGAGAGTATTCTTAAGACTGTATCCTCTTTGTTGTTCACATTTGATAACTTCCATTCCAGTTAATGAAGACTTTTCTTTGTCCTCTTTGTTTGCTATTAAGTACATTCAATGAGGGTTTTATTTCCATTTCCATATTTTTTAGTTCTAAAAATTCCATTTGGTCTTTTATTTCTTTGCTGAGCCATCCTGTGGTTTAAGCTTTATTTGTGATTACTGCTTTTTCTTCATGACTGCTTTAAAGTCTTTATCAGATAATTCTAACATCTCTGGTTGGGATTTAGTATTGTCTTTTCTCTTTTGGTTTGAGATCTTTCCATTTCTTGATATGAGTGGTTTTTAAGTGAAACTTGCAATTTTCATTTGTTATAAGGCTCTGGTTTTAATTTAAACCTTGCTTTTGACTGGGTTTTTTTTTAAACATAGTTCCAGCAAAGTGGACGGTGGTACCACCATGGTACTGCTGGATGGAAATAGAAGTTTCCCTCTTGGCCTTTGTTGATAACTGAGGGTAGTGAGGGATTCTTGTTACTGAAAATAGGTTGGTACAGGATAGAGTTCTGGCTCCTCACATGGTCTTTTCCATTGACACCACCACTGGAGAAGTAGGATGAGGAAAGTCCTGGCTACCTTTTGACTTTCTCTGTCACTGCTTTGGTAGTGCTGAAGGGAACCTCATTCAGCCTCAGAAAGGAGAGATCTAGGTTCCCCACTGGGCTTAGCTGGCCTCAGAGGTGGGGGCCTGGTTTATCTGAAGTATTTGGCTAGACTAAGGCTATTACTGTTAAATAGCTTTCTACTTTGCTAGGCTGCCCTCTTCAGGTCTTCTGGTCAGGGAGAATTGACTTTGGGTTTTTATTTTTGCTTTGCATTTTTGGGTTGCTGGTATCTTCAGCTCCAGAAGATACCTTCATATATCCTGGATATATGAAGCCAAAAAGAAACCCCGTGAACTTACCGTCTGTTTTTCCTCAGTTCCTAAAGCCATTAGGCAGTTTGCCTCTCTCCCCCCTTTTAATATCTAGGATTTTTAGTTATACTTTTCCTACTTCCTTCAGCTAAGTACATCTATTCAGCTCTCCTAGAAACTAGCTTTTCTTTTAAATGTATAACTCTTAGAAAGCTTGTAAAGTTGGGAACTTAAGCATGTTCCTTCTATAGGGAACTGCATTAAACTTATTTGTGAATATTGACAGTCGCTGATAAAATGGCATATAATGGGCTGTTATTTTCATCTTTTAAGACTGGATCTCTGTTTTGTTGAAAGTGCTCCATTTAAGTCAAACTTCAGGTATTCAATTCAGTTTCAAAATCTGAGTATTCCGTAAAAAACTTAATCACTGGGTTTGTTTTTCATAGGCATGCCTTGATTTGTCTGGGTATGTCTCCTGTGGCCAGATGTTTATCTCTTACCTCTGGATTGTACCTTCCATGCAGCTCTGGGTTAATAAGGTCCAAGCAGTGTTTGAAGGCAGATGCTCATTTACTTGAATTGATAAAGCAACCCACAGTGAAGAGGAGGGTCCTTTTCACAGCTTTGGAAATAGAATTTTATTTTTACTCATCACGATTTGCTCATTTAATAGATACACGGATGCAACCAGCAAATATGAATCTGTCATGAAAACAGAGCCCAGCATTGCTGAATACACAGTTCGTTCAAAAGAAAGGATTTGTCACTGCTTTTCTAAGGTAACAGTTGACTTGTTCCCTGAAATGTAAACACTTAACATGATGAATAACAACCATAAGTTCTTTTCTCCTACTTGCTTTTAGGATGAGAAGCCCGTTGAAGCTATTAGAGTATGTTCTGAAGTTTTACAGATCGAACCTGACAATGTGAATGCACTAAAAGATCGTGCAGAGGCCTATCTAATAGAAGAAATGTATGATGAAGGTAAATCTTTAAGGAATTTAATTTGAAGTATCTAAAGGTTAATTATGTGAAATTCACACATGTTTAGTTGCCTTTATTTAGAACAAGTTTACCAGCATACCTGGAAATGTTGACAATTTTAGAAGAATGATAGCGAATGTGAAATTATTCTCTTAGTGGAATTTAAAAGGCACATTGGGGAAGGAGTTCTGCTGTTGAAAACTAATTCAGTACAATAGCTTTCTTTGCTGTAGTCAACTTAGGAAAAAACAAAACAAATAATTTAAATTATAGATCTCATAGGCAGAGATAAACACTGTTCATTTTGGATTTACATCTTCCCAGACTTCTGTCTATGCATGTTAATCTATATTTTATGCATTCATGTATATACACACATATCCTGTGCATTGCGCAGTATGTATAATACAAATAAAACATAAAGCATACATGTAATTCATACGTCTAATAAAAAATGATCCTCTGTGACCTTCATACTGTGTAGTAACATTAGGATAACTGCTTTTTCCCTACTTGGTTCAATTTGAAGTAATGAGAGAGATGCCTGCTAGGTGTTATGAGGATGTTGAATAAAGGCCGTGTCCTATTTTCTGAAAGTAAGGCATATACAGCAATATATATTTTTTTGAGAAACAGTTGTATGTATGGTTTTGTAGCTTTGTGTGACATGTCATGTTCAATGTCATGAATATTTATTTTTTTTTAAAGAAATGAGCCTTTTAGATTCTTACTACAAATTTTTTGTTTCAAATTGGGTAAAGCATTTTAAATAAGTTTTCTGTTATAGTTAAATGAAGGATTTGAATGGTGAAATTTGGTGTATTTGTGCACTTTTAAAGACAAACTAGTCATTCTTTCTCTGCTTTCCCCAATTTGCAAAGAATCTTGCAATTTCCAGGAAGTGACCCCAACTCTGCTGACTGTGGGACAATCTGTGGGGCATTCAGACCTTGAAGCTTGAGTGAGGTTTGAAATGCATGCAATTAGAACAGTTAAGTTAGAATGTAATCCACATGGAAGATCCTTTGAACATACTCCCTTCCTTTTTGAGCTACTTTGTCCCCTTGAAGAGATGACTTTATGCTAGGGTTTTGCATTCCAGTTACTGTTGATCAAAGGTACATCTTGTAATCTCTATATAAGCCCTTAGCTCTAATGATAAAATTAGAGAAACTGCAGTAGAAAAAGCTTAGCTTTTAGGTCAGAGTTCTTTGGCTGCTAAATATAATTCAGAAGGTGCTTTTGCAATGAAAAAAGCAGGTTTGGCCTTTTAGGGAAACCTGATGGCTTAATACTAATTTAAATATGAATTTATTCTTTGTCTTATTGCAAGTATAAAAATTAAATCTGAGAGGGGGACAAAAGGAGTGAAGAGAAAGTTTAGTAAATGATGTAAATGAGTAGTCATGATATTTAGCAGGCTAGATAACACTTCAGTTGAAATTCCCGAGTTAAAATGAAGGCTATTTTTTAGCCTCGATATTTTTCTGTTAATTGGTTTTACTATTTAAAAAATAAATTTAAAAAGATTTAAGCATTAGTAGGTATAGTTTTGTGAATAGTGGAACATGGGACTTTATTAGTTTGGGGATCCCATCCATAGAAAGTAAATAAAGACTGTTGTTTGCGCCCAGCGAGGTTGTGCATGCCTGTTATCCCAGCAACCTGAAAGCTGAGGCAGAAGGATTTCAAATTTGAGGCCAGCCTCAGCAATGTAGCAGGACCCTGTCTCAAAAAATAAAAAGGGAATATAGCTCAATGTGGACTGATGAGCTGCTTTAGCTGTGCATCTTGTGAACTGTAAAATCATGTCTGTAGCTTTAATTCAGACATGGTCTTCAGCTACATCCAGACTCCTCTTCTGAAAAGTGCGTGTTTATAAGGAGGACTACAACTGGTAGGTGGGGATCTGCACATTCACCTGAGGGTCAGCTGGTGAAGCATTGTCCCCCCTAGAGAGTCAAACCCGTGAATCTGTGCCTAATATGTAGGCAGAGAAATGGGAAACAGTAACAATAGTTAAGCAATATATTCAGCAGAGGAGATATTTTCTAGGACTAATTTCTAAATTATCAAAAGAAACTGTTAGAAGTGAAAAAACCCTAAGGAGCAAAGATGAGGAAGGACAGTGCAAGAGCTGTAGCTCCAGCAGAAACCCAGAACGCAGAGGGGTGGAGAGTCCTTTCCAAAAAGTGACAGGCAGTTTTGACTAGGACAGAGGGTAGGTTTGATATAGGAAGTAGGTCATAGATATGTTTTTGACTTTTTTGTTGAACAAGTGTGACCTCAAATGATGAAGGCTTCAAGAATTTATCTCAAGTACATGGAACAAGGTCAGCCTACTCTACTGCTTTGAATATAGTTGATGTTTAACTCTTGAATTCTAGCACAAGATTTTATAAACATTATAATAAAAATGGGGACCATAGCAGTACATATAGGGACCACTACAGTGGATTCCAGGGATGGGGGCTTGGCTAGTCTCTGACTCCAGTGAGGATAAGTGGGGATTTAGAGAGTAGGGGGGTTGTCAGTGGGTGGAAAATTATTATGGGAACATCAGGGTAAGGGAGATTCTTGTTGGACAAGCTCAACTTGTTGCTGAAAGCAAGCCAGGGTGATAAGATATAGAAGCTAGGGACAAGGAATATGATAAGAGGGTGGTCAGATACCAAGGGTAGGAGACTTTTGCTAAACAGATTTAGCAAGACTGTAACTCAAAGTAGATTCTACCAGGATGGAGAATCCCAAGGTTGGGATCTTGTTAGAAGAGTCTATGTAGTTTTGGTCAAAGGAGGTAGTTTCTGTCAATACGCAGAACACAGCATGACCCTCTGGTTCTCCACCAGTCAGTCCCCATCCCACAGGCAGCTGCTGTTCAGATTTTCTCCAAAGACTATGCCAATTCTAGATCTTTATGTAAATGGAACCATATAGTCTGTCCACTGTTATATAAAGCTTCTTTCATTAGCATGTTTTTCAGATTTATGTTACATGCTTTGGCAGTTCATTCCTTTTTATTGCTTAATAGAAACTGGCAAATGTTTTGTATAAAGGGCTAGATAGTAAATATTACAGGATCTGCATGCCATAGGGTCTCTGTTGCAACTGTTCAGCTCTGCTGTTGCCATGCAAAAGCAATATGCAAAAGAACAAGCATGGCTGTATTCCACTCAAGCTTTATGTTCAAAAACAGGTAATGGGCTGGTAGCACATCTCCTTTTGCACTTAGAGAAAGTTTCCCAGTGGTAGTTGGGAATGATGAGAAGTGTTAAGCTCTGACTCTAGTTTGAAGAAAAACCAATTTGGGACTTAATAATGGATTTTTGGAGTGAGAGAAAATCATTTGCCACTGTGTTTTTTTCAAATTCTTTTCTGTATTATGGAACCCGGGCAGGCTTTAGTGGGTGGGAACTGTTCGCAGAAACATGTCCCCTATGGTACCTGCCATGTCAAGGGTTCTTCACATTTATGCCTTTCACTCTGCTTAGAGGCTAATTTGGGGACCCAGCTGGGGATAGTGCTGCAGGCAGCTGCTGCATATGCCAGTCAAGAACCTGCACAGGTTTGCGTTTATCTTAGACTATCCTGATGGCTACCTTTAAACTTTTCTTGCTTGTTAAATTGAAAATCCTTGGCCATAAATCACTGTTGTTACAGTCTGTTGAAACCTGTGGCTGACATGGTCATCCTGACTGCTGATGTTCTTCTTGCTCTCTTTCTAGCCTCTCTTCTGAACTGTCCCCCTGTAGCTGACCATTCAGATTTTCTTTGCCAGTGTCTTTCTTTCCTATGTAACAGTCACTCAGTCTTAGTGAAGATTGCTGAAATGTGGAGTGCTGATACTAAAATACATCGAAGGAGGCATAGGGAGATTATGTGGGAGGGTGGGCAAGTAAACCAACAGCAGTGAATTTTGTTGAGCAGGGGTAACAGGCTTACCTAACTTCAGCCTTAATTGTCTTTTGTAAGTTTTTGAACAAAATTATTACTTAAACTTTTAGCAATAATGGTGAAGGGGCTGGGCATGGATACTGCAGGGTAAGTAAAAGCAATGAATTGCAATCCCCCCTAACAGCACTATCTTAAACGTATTTTGACAGCTATTCAAGATTATGAAGCTGCTCAGGAACACAATGAAAATGATCAGCAGATTCGGGAAGGTCTAGAAAAAGCACAGAGACTATTGAAACAGTCACAGAAACGAGATTATTATAAAATCTTGGGAGTAAAAAGGTGAAATTATTAAAATTTACATTGCTACTGTTTTAAAGCTAATCATTACTCTTTTTTGTCTCCCTGATTCATTTACTTAGGTAATTTTAGTCGCATTATTCTAATAGTCCTTAACAACATAAGGCTATTTTGAGTATATGCTACAGGCAAGTTCTTTGATAGAGACCAGTAATAGAGAATTAAAAGTTGGTGACAAAGGCTGTGCACACCAGGTGCCAGATCTAGATTATTATTATTAGGAAGGTTTAAAGAAGGGAGCTTTCTTTTGGTGGGAGAGAGAGAAGGAAGGAGAAAAAGAAAAATACCTCCTTTAGGTCTAAAAATAAAGTTGTGCTTTTATCATAAGACCCACCTTCCCTGACCCAGTGAACTGTCAACCTTCAAACCAAAACCTGAAACTTTGTTTTTAATAAGTAAACTAACTCCAAAGCAAATGGTTCAAAGCCTTTTTAATGCCAAATAGGAATAAAATCAAGGTATCTTAAAAATTTAGAAAGTGACAGTTATAAAGATTAGTACTTTATTCCCAGAGAGATTCTTAGTGAACAGGTGTCTAAGGCAGCCTGGCTGGTTCAAATGGTCACACAGAGCTGGAACTATATAAACTCAGTGGCAGTTAATCTCATTTTTATGGCAGTAGGTTGGATACTTCTTAACATTTGTTTTATTTTACCACCCCTCAGAAATGCCAAAAAGCAAGAAATCATTAAGGCATATAGAAAATTAGCACTGCAATGGCACCCAGATAACTTCCAAAATGAAGAAGAAAAGAAAAAGGCTGAGAAAAAGTTCATTGACATAGCAGCTGCTAAAGAAGTCCTCTCTGATCCAGGTATTGTTTGCCTTCAACATCATCCTAGTCTCTTAAAAGTAGAATTGATGATTTATTAGCTCTTATTCCTTTGCCCCATCTCAGAAACAGTATCGGAAGTGGAGGGTGGACAGCATGGTCTGAGGTCTGTGACTGGTCCTGCAGTTTTAGAAATTGTTTTATATCTGCCTCATCTGATCTGGGGACCTTCAGATCAAACGTGGAGTCAGAAGGCCTAAGCTTGAATCTTTTCTACAACTTTTGGCCTTAAGTTTTTTTTTTTGTTTTTGTTTTTTTGTTTTTTTTAAACCTGTGATGAAAGTGAACATAACACAGTGTCTCCTAGGTTCCTCCATCTTCACAGGTCAGTAATGAATTCTACTAAACTCTCAGGAGCATGGTGAGAAAACAGCTGGTCAGGGCATCCTTTGCCTCTTCGGGTGTGATCACCAGCAGTCTTATCCTAAATCAATTAGAGATTTATTGGTTGCTATGTTCATACATTAACATGACCTGGAGATAAGCTAAGAACTGAGATAATATTGAATATTGCATTGCCATTTCAGAAGTTTGATGTTAAGCTATCATTTTTTCTGGCCTTTCTTGTCGGTGGAAGTAGAAGCATTGTTCTGAGCTAAATGGATTCAACAAAGAGGAATTCAAGCTTTGCCACTCTGGCAAATCTTTTCTGAACACCTGTATGCCATGGAATTGAAGTTAAATGATACTTTGTTCTAAGTAATTTATAATCTAGTAAGGGAGAAAGAACTGCACTTCACTTAGTAGGAACACATACTGTCCTATTATTTGGCAACTATCAGATAGACGCCTACAATATACCTCCAATGGTTAGGCCTAAGCAGTGTGGTGCAACTCCATCAGACCAGGAATGAGGAGTCTTTTTTAGGGAAGGGACTCTGGAGTGCAGCCTGCCATCATGAACCATGCAGAGAAAAGAACTGCAGGGTGTTTCCCATAGTTCCTGTTCTTATGCTCAAGATGAACGATTTTTCTAATCACTTTCTTCCCATCTCTGTAAAATTCCTCACTGTGTCTACACTGGTGTCTCTGCTCAGGGCCGAGAGAGGCACAGTAGTGGGGCATCAGTTACAGGTGGTAAAGTGAGCTGCTGGAGTGTGCATTAAGGGGGCCTTCCTCCCCCTTGCATCCAAGGAACCTTAGTGCTATTCAGGTTGGATAGTGAGATTCTAGAAAGTTCATTTTATGCTTGGGGAAGGGGTGTTGATGAGGTTATTGCTGGCACTCTTGATTTCTGGGGGTTTAATATGGCTATTTCATTAGAATAGTATGACTTTTGGAAGTCTCTTTCTCTGTAGTTATGTTCTCCAAAGAATTCCTTAAGTAGCGTCTTTTTTTGTTTGTTTTTGAGTAACTTCTTGACTGGCATTTAGTCTCTAGTCTGTTTTTTTTTTTTTTTTTTTTTTTTTTTTTTTTTTGGTGGGAATGGAAGAGGGTGGATTTGAATATTAGGCACAACTATTTTGATAACTGAAAAGTAGTTCCCTGACTCCCCCCCCAACCCCGCCACCCCAACAAGGTACCTTTGTTAATGCCTGGGTCTTAAAGTTGCTGATTTATTTTCTAGAAATGAGGAAGAAGTTTGATGATGGAGAAGATCCGCTAGATGCAGAGAGTCAACAAGGAGGTGGTGGAAACCCTTTTCATAGAAGCTGGAACTCATGGCAAGGGTTCAATCCCTTCAGCTCAGGCGGACCATTTAGATTTAAATTCCACTTCAATTAAACCAACTGTTTTTCTGCTCTTCCTTAATTTTTTTTAAAGATTAAAAACAAAATCTTATTCTGGGATCCTAATGAAAAAAAATTTCAAATCTTTCTCCTTGACCAAAGAGTTATTTTAATAGGAAAAAAAAATCTGTTCTTATCCATTCTAGAGTTAAGGTTGATGGATCTGCAGGGGGGCGGGCAAAGAATGGTTCTCTCTCTGACAAAGAGCCTGTATTCGTTGTATGAATGTCTGGAAGAAGTAATCTGAAGCAGCTCACCTGTGGAAGTGCTCACATGTCTGCGTTCGCACTGGAGCACGGAGATTCTCTTCTTCACAGCCTTGCATAGTACCCATATGAAGGAGCTCTGATCCTTACAAGAAGCGGTTGTGTTTCAGTGTTCTTACGGAGAATACAAACAGGTGAGCTTTATTGTTCTTAGGGACAACTATGCTTAGATTTTGGTGAGTTCAGTCACTTGCTAATGTTCAATCACTGTGCCGCCTCTAAGGTATACCTGTTTATTCCTGTGCAAGCGCCAACATGGCTGTCACTGAAGAAGGGCAGATTCTTTTAGGAAATTTGCCACCAAATTGTAGTTGATACATCCTGGTATAGACTGTGGATTGATGTTAAACATTTTTTTCCTTAGTACCTACAGGATACTGAAAAACAACTTGAATTTCATTCTAAGAACCTATGAGCCCTTTTGCTTAACATTAAACAAAACAATTGGAACCAGTTTTACATTTTATGTTTAGTTATATAATATAGCAGTGGTATTATTTGACTCCTACTTTGAAGCAATACAGTAGGGCAGCTTCTCTTACATCTGAACTGACTTCTGAGCGACTTCCCCATGGGAGTTGTTTGCTGGTATGTGTTGGACAGCAGTTCTGCCCTCACCAACCAGGCCTGGGTGCCACTGGTTATTCTGCCTAAAAGAATGTACAAATTGGTTGCAAATGGTTGGTTTTTGCTGGCTCCACACCCATTATTGCACTTCACAAGGCAGCATCTCCTTCAGAGATACCTTCCTCTTCCTTTTGAAGAAGGTAACTCTTTAAGATATGTACTATTCAGTCATTGTATACTGGATAACTTTTGCCCTAAAAATGTTACTAAATGAAGAGCTGTGAATATTTGTGGAATTGTTAATGCTGCATTTAAAATCTAAGATTACTTTAGATAAGAATTGCCTTCATTCTAGAAAGGTGTTTGGTTTTGCCTTGAAACATTTTAAGCATTAAAGGTTCTAATATATGGCTTTTGTGAATCAAGCATTTTAGTTCCTGTAGGGGCATCCCAACACAGAGGGCTGCAACAACCAAGCACAGGTCGTTTTCTTTCATTCATGTCCTTTAAACTCGTGGAAAAAGTTTTTTTTTTTTTTTTTTTAACTGAAAGACATAAATTACATAACACTTAAGTGCTTTGTGCATCTATTTAGAAATCTATTTCTTACTAATAAACTTAACAGTGCACTTTGAAAACTAGTGAACAGCTTGCAGCTTCCATTTTAATGTCTCAAAATTCAAGCCAATATGAAAACAATTTCAAAGTAAATTCGTTTTCTTCTTTAATCTTAGTAATCTCATTACTTCACAGGTTATGTAAGTAATACATTTTTTAAACCTGGTTCCTTTTTGTGGATAATATCACTGTGACCTCTTTGAAATAATGACAACCTCTACTTACTTTCAAAAGTAAGAATTTTCACACAGAACAAGGGAAACAGTGACTCACCCTTGCATTTGGGAGCATAAAAAGTTGCCAGCAAGTTGCCAGCAGGGACTCAGGAGGGTTCAGAGCTGGGCCTAGCTGCCTCCTAACCTGCTGCCCAGAGGGTTTTTACATTTCATTTTTTTCTCCACCTGTAAAAACTAAAATTATTGTGGATTTAGTTTAGTCATCTTAACCAAAATGTATAGTTACCTGCTGGTTTTCAGTGACAAGAGCAGCACAGCTCTGGTGCCAAGTACCCGTGCCACATAAGGAAACAAGTTCTTTGGGTCGCTTGTGTCAGCCTGGATGGCTGTCAGTCGTCTTTTGGTGTCCACTCAAATAGGAATACAGTCACTGTGTGTTGTCCTCAAATAGTGGCTGGGAAAAACCCTGGATGTGTAAGGGGACAGAGAAGCTGTTCCTTCCATTGCTCATACACAGTGGGAAAATACATCACTGAAAAAGCATTTTTCTTTTTCTGTGGGATGACTTCCACATTCCAGTCTCTTTTTAGGAACTACAGATGCCACAGGTCACCTTTGTTGACTATTCTGGGAAGAGCCTATCAGAAGGGGCACCTTAGCTTTTGCTTCTGTTCTCAACCCTTCCCTTTCTTTGGTGTGCTACTGGAGGGCCACTGGTCTGGATTGTTGACACTGGGAACAACTTCCACAGCAGGAATTAAAACATGTCAGCCTAGTTATGTTTTAAAAAGGTTCTAAGAATGGAGACAGCATTGAATTCATTACTTAGTTCCAAAAGTTTTGGTTTTCTTACCATGAATAGATGAAAACAATTCCAGTAGTTTACTAATATGAATTGGATATGATGACTAATTTTAACATGTCCTTTCATTAGTCAGTGTTAAAAGTCTATTTTTAAATATCAGTATAAAAATAAGTTGTAGGAGCTCTGATAATGGAATCTAAAAACTACCCATGATTTTTTTCAAGAGAAAAATGTTAATGATAACCAAGTAGAAAAAAGAACAGCAGAATCACAATTTGAAATTGACATCATTTTCTACTCATAGGAGATAATGACAAATTTTACCTTTAAAGGCATGAAATTGGCTAGAAGTTGTATTTCACACTTACCAAGAAGAAAGTGCAAGTTCAAAATGGTTCTTCAGGTCTGTGTTGGAGCTGCCTGCCTTCCATGTACAGGGCACTGGTGATGGTCCTTGCAAAATGTTTTCACTAGGACACATCAACAGGAGAACCTAGAGAAATGTATGCAACTTGGTTGAATATAGTTGACTTTTCCATATTTATAAAGGGGGGAAGAAAGCAAATGCTAATTTGTCAGTAACAGCCAGTATCCTTATTCTAGATCAGATCATTCCTTTTCTGTTAGTGGCTGAGTTTTTTCTGTAATTTCAAATAATGTTAAGAGGTGGGATGATTTTTTTTTAACAGATGATCTCATTTGCTGAATGACTTAAGAGTAAAATTAGCCACTGCGTGGCTTCGTGTACAGTTACAGGTTGGTTGTATCATCTGTGGATGAAACACTTAACCTGCAGAGGAGAGCAGAGCATAGGGGAGGTGAAAACTGGAGATGCTGGAGAAGTTATTGCTTTCACCCTGAGGTTGTTTGTTTTGAATAAGAGAAATGACTAACTTAATCCATCTCGATTTAGTATTTTAATAAAAAGGAACCTAAAATTATTTGAAATGGATCTCAGACATGTCTACAAATATGGGTACTATTTTTATGCCCGTGTATTTTCACATTTAATAAAAATATTTATGGTCATATCAGTACTTTTCTTTTGATTCATGTTTAGTCCTTTGAGTTTAAAAATTCTAAGTCCATCTGTTTCCAACCTGACTTCACACAGAATCAGTGACTGTGGTGATAGAGGGCTCTTTTGTATATGAATTGACCTGGAAGGTCAGAGCACAAAAGCAGGAATGACTGGAATCTCTAACCTCCAAGTCCAAGGACAGCAAAAAAGACAATTCTTACATTTTCATATCAACATCTAACCCTCAGATAGCTTTGAAGACCTTCCTTTTATTCCATTTATGCACTTCTGTTGTCCTGAGAGAAAGGATGCTTAAGCCTATCTCAATTAAATTTTTACCAACAAAGGGAACTATCTTCTTGGTTATAAATTCTGCATATCCTAAGATGTAAGGAGAACTAGAACACTTAAGTTTGTATAGGAAATTTTGAGAAGCTGTTTCCCAACTTCATAATCTTCATGGCATCCTGTCAACACACGAGCCGTCAGCCTGTGAGGATGATGTCCAGGAAAGCAGCAAGCAGAGGACCACCGCACCTCAGACTCGGGGAGGAGCTGGGCGCCCGCTCGGCAGGCGCTAGCTCCACCCACTCCCGTTCTCAGCCTGGCTCCGGCTTCGTGAGCATTAAAAAAGAAACCCAGTTACTCTAGTCCGAAGGCACACACTTCACACCCAGGGGCCCCGAATGGTCTAAACCTTTTTCTGCCTGGCAAAGCCTCCCTCGGGAATTGGGGTGTGATAGAATCTACACACATTTATGGCTCTACAACCAGCTCAGTTGCTAGCGAGCGACAGCTCAGGTGGCAGAGTCTGTTCTGAACACACTTCCACCCTTCAGTCAGGTGTGCTTTTGACCCGCACAGGCAGGGGTCAGTCTCTCTCCTGGGATGAGCTTCACTGGCTGAGATACTCCCAGGGAATGAGCAGCCCTGTCTTGGAAAGGCCATCAGCAATGTTAGTGCCCAGAGTATTTCTGAGAAAATAAAAAACATTTCTACAAAACACGAGGGACTTTGACTATTTTAAGTCTTTTGGGATGTGCTTATTTCCCTGAGCACAGTATGTCATTTATAGTTAAAAAGCTTCCCCCCACCCTCATACTGGTTTCTCTAAATGGATGTTATTTTTCTCTCATGAGTGAAGGGTGCAGTTTTCTTAGGATTTTATTAGTACTTTTCACATACACCACCTGTTGGAATGTTTAATCCCCTGCAACTTGAGTGTCTTTGTAACCCGGTTATCAAAACCTCACAGAAGTAGAAAGATACATTCTCCAGCAGTACAGCTCCCAGCTCTCCCAAATTTTAAACATAAGGTTGATTTGGAACCTTTATCATTCAAATACCATTTTAGTTTTGAGCCATTCTTTTAAAATATGAGTAATTTTCCTTCAATTCTAATGAAAACCTCAAACTTGTAAAGTAGAAGACATCAGGAAGTACACCAACTCTATGCTGTTGGACAGATGAGCTCTGTACAAGTAAACAAATTCAAATAAGAGCTATAGAGGGAAAGATTATCTGGCAAATCTGAAATTTTTACAAGGATGTTAACAGTAAGTTATAAGTCAAGAATTTTTAAGAAAATAGTTTATAGTTGATAAACTGGGTTGTTAAAAGTGCAAAATGGGGACCACCTGTCCCATTATCAGAACATTGCAAGACTCAACAAAGTGGTTATGGTATAGACTTGCACACATGACCAAGCACATCGAAGTCAAAGTTGCCCCTGATTTGAACTATGGCCTTCAAAGTCCTTTGCTTCTTCACTTTGCCACAAAGGTGAGATTTTAACCAACCACCTGGTTCTTTGGAAATCTGTGTACTAGCTAGAGTCTATGAAGCAAAAGAATCGGCAAGACGGGTATAACTTACACTTTTCCACTATTGAGCATGGATCCGTCAGCACTGGTCATTTGATCTCTGGAAACACAGATCTAAGATACGTTAGTCCCCTGAGGCACAGTCTTACTTGTGAGCAGCTCAATTCCATGAACTTGTTTGCTGCTACATTTTAGAAAATAAAATGTTCTTAGACATACTTTAATTACAGATGGATGCTCTGACTTGCTATATACTTACTGCCTCTGGAACTCTTCTGCCTGGGTTCCTGAAGCCTCTTCTGAGTGGTGGCCACTTCATGTCTAGTTCCTACTCAGATGCTGGGTTCAGGGCCTGCCGCAGCTCCTAGCAGCAACCTTTGTGTAGGCTCCCACTCGTGTGTCAAGCTACATTTTTAGGATTAATGAAGTCTGTGTCTAGTTCCAGCTAATATGTGGCCTGTGGTGCCTTTTGGAAGCCTTCAGTTCTATCCCTCTAGGAACTTGAGTGGAACCAGACAATGAGCACTTTCTCACTAAAACCTTTTATACCCACGCATCAAGTGCTGGGAAGACTTGGCTGTCTTCAGCTTATGTTCTGGGTCTACTGTCAACCTAAACCTCACAGGTCACCACAGTTCTAGTTCCAACTCTATAGATAAGCTGTCTGCACTCTTTTTGAAGGAATAAAGAGAACAACTTCTCATAGTTAAAATGACAGGATTCCCTACCTACCCAGGATTCAACTTTTGCTAACATTGATGTAGGCTTATCCCCAAGAACCAACCCTAGGATCCTGCATGCAGCCCATAGGCCACGTTTGTTCAGCATCCCCAGAGGGCCACACTTCAGCTTTCTCACCTGTGCACTCAGGTTAGACCTATAATTCAGTTATGTAAAGTGTCCCTGAAGGGACAGATTTTTGTATGGCAGTCTGTAGGTACTGAAAGCTCAAAATAACTGGATTTCAAAATGTGTCATTTTATCAAAGAATGTCCCTATTAAGAAATACTGTACTTATAAACCCAGACTTTCAAGTAAAAGGTATTAATGATCTAGATATAAGTAAATTTTGTTATTCAAATCACAAGATAACAATCAGGAGGTATTAAGAAGTTACATTATTCTGCAATTTTGGCTTATATTCTCAAACATTCTAGAATTTCAGACTGGTTGTTAGTAATGAGGGTGGGGGGACTCAGGTGTCTGTCCACCTGCCATAGGCGCTGAGCAACATAGTCGGCAACCATGGACTGAAACCTCTGAAAACCATGAACCCAAATAAACCTTTCTTTCTCGAAGTTGTTTATCTCAGTTATTCTGTCACAGTGACAGAGAGCTAACAGGTGCTTTTCAAATATTGTAGGGGGCTACGTTCAAATTACAATGATTAGTCCAGTTCCTAAGAGCTCAAAAGAGTAAGCAGAGGGCTTCTGCTCACTATGGAACTCTGGATAGAGGTGTCCCAAGACGGAATGGCCTGTGACTAGAGGACGAGAGTTCCCCTCTGCCCTGGAGGTTTCCAAGATGACCTGAGGTTCTATGTGACAGAGCCCTGTAAAGCGTGGCTGGCACACTGAGCAACCACTAAACTCTATTAAATGTTTCTCAAACTTTACTCATCAACAAAATCATCTGGAGAGCTTTTTAAACAATTGTGATTTCCTATATTCACTTCAGACCTACTGAATCAGACTTTAGGAAATGAGATTCAAATGATCTGAAATCTCTTCTAGTCCCAAGGTCCTATGACTCTAGAATATTTGGATACTTTAATACTTACTATTCCTATTCATCTATTTCCTATCATTAAAACAGGAAAACAAACTGTTTAATCCATAACTTAGTTTTTATAGAAGTATCCAGTCCTTTTAAAAAGAATGCATGGATATATGCCCATGAATATCATTTTATGAAATAAAATCATAAGCATTAAAAAGCAACATAAATGAGTCCAGGGTAAAAACCTCATAAGGTTTAAGATAAATAAATGATTACAGTGTAACATTAAATTCCATTTAAAAATAGTTAAGGGTTTAATTGCTTTTATTACTCAAAGATTACCATGAGCCTTTTTTCTTTCTCAGAAGAAAAAACAAAAAACACATTTTTCTAATTTTTAATGCATTTGTGAATAAGGAATAGGGATGCACATAAAGCTGGAATACAAAAGGATCTGATGGTTCAACAAACACCCACAAAGACCAGCTAGTCAGGTATCTTCTACCAGGTTAGTTGGCGAAACACCAAACTTTGACAGGCAGAAACCCCAGTGGTTTAGCCATCAGGAAAAAGGAACAATCCAGTTTTAAATATACAATGGTCACTTCTTACATAACTTAGACTTATTCCATACATTAAGTACTTTAAATAAAGTCTTCAAAACTGAAGAACGTCACTGATGTTAATGAAACTTCCAGATGGACTCAGCAGTAGTTCCACACTTCCCCAGCAAGAGGCAGATTTCTGTTCACACTTTCCTCTTCCTTTTCAGATGTACCAGTGCTAGAGCTCATCGTGTGCCAAAACTGTAGGGAAGGAATGTTTGTTTAGTTCTTGAAACCTTAAAGAGGAAATTAAGGAATGGGATGGAGATGTATGTGTATGTAATTTAGCACAGGTGTTAACTGAAGATCCTTTTCTTAGTTTAGTATCTCTATATATTCTATTCTACTGACATGAGAGTAGCTGTTTGTACATCTTGTATCCATTATATTGTATCATAACTATTTGTCTTTTTAACCACCTAGACATGAGCTCCCATGAGTCTGTGCGACAGGGAACATACCTTTTTTACCTTTGTTATCTCTAAGATCCAGATATGCTCACAAACATTATTTTGTAAAATAAAAATCAGAAACATTTAAAACTCCATAACATAATAGAGCATAGGATTAAAACCTCAGTTTATAAAAAAATAGATCTAATAGATTATTCAACTTGTGCAACAGGTGCATATTGGTATTTTCTGGCAGGAATTGATTAAAATATGATTTAAACACATCTTGTTCTCCAAGATGCCAGAGTACATTTCTCTCTCCACTAAATTCCATCAGAAAGATAAGTATAAAGGGTAATAACAATAATGAGATGAGACAATTACCAGAGTTATCAATGAATTTGTAGAAATGGAAGAAAACATGCTGATACATAACAGCTGAGATGATGAGCTGCTTTCCTGGGAGACCCTCCTACAGAGCACAATAGCAGGGTCAGGAGTTAAGGAATGAGGCCACGGACTGAAGGACTGTGTAGGAAATCTGTGCCCATCAAGCCCCCACATACTCTTCCACACTGAAGAGAGAAACAGAGTCGGTATTTATTCCAAGATTAAGAAGTGGAAGCCTATTCTTGAAAGAAGATGGTGGAGAGGAAGGCAGGGAGCAGTATTTCTGGGTGGGTGTGGATGCTCTTGCACAAAGCACCTTCACCTGGGTTCTTGGGGTGGTGTGTGGGATGGGCTTTGGTATGTTCCTTGTCCACACACTTAGAGGGAAGCCTATTAGTGGCACCTGTAGCTCCCAACTAACATTCCTGCTCAGGGAAGAAGCCTACTGGAGAAGCAGACCCATTTACACCATGGCAGAGGGAATGGTGCTATCTGTTTTGATCAATGTAATCTTCCATTCTTAAACACAAACAAGCAGCCAAGAATCTCCAAGTATCTGAGGATGATAGTTAACAAAACGAGAAAGGACCAAGATGCACTCACCAAACGGCTCACCCTGAAGAAACACAGTAACCCATCGAACCCCAGCAACATCTAAAACAATTCTAGTTAGTATTTTCAAGAGATAAGTCGTTAAAGCCATAAAACCAGAACAAAACTGAAATTAAAAGGAAGCAAGTAGGGAAAAGAAAGATCTGTTGAGAATTAAGGAATGCTTACCCAACTTTAAAAAGCTGAAGATTAAGTGAAAGAATTTTTCCTAAACAGATGGAAGGAAAAAATATACGAGAGAATATAAACAGAAAATGTAAAGTATTAAGAAAATAATTCTATTTATAGCAGCACCAAAAACAACAAAATAAATCTAAGCAAGGAAGTAAAATATCTGCACACTGAAAACTATAAATTGCTAAAAGAAATGAAAGATGCAGTAAACAGAAAGATATCCCATGATCATGGATTAAAAGACTATTGTTACAATGTCTGTACTACCCAAAGCAATCTACAGATTCAATGCAATCCCTATCAAAATCCCAATAACGTTTTCTGTAGAAATAGAAAATAACTTAAAATTCATATGAAGTCCCTGGAACACTGAAAAAAAATCTGAAAAGAAAAATGTAGTTGGAGAACTCATATTTCCTGATTTCTACATTACAAGTTAGAGTAATCAAAACAGTGTGATGAAATTTTAGATGGTGGATTAGAGGAAGGCTGTATTCCTAGTTGCTCCATGGATTGGGATTAAAGCAGGAGGAGTACTGCTTCTCAGGTGGGTGAAAGAGGGACTTCACTGAAATATAGAATTGGACAATCAGTCTCTAAGAGACTCAGAAAATGGATGCATTGAACAAAGAACAAGAAGGAGTACATTGAAGCCAAGCCAGGTGCCGCAGCTGCATTGGTACAACACACAGAGAGAAACAATGTATAAATTTGGCAAGGAAAAAACATGGAGAAGAGAAAAGCAGGCTGAACTTGGCTGATCCAGAGCCGGCACAGAGAACTGGTATTTGAAATGTGCTGTTTTTCAACTGGCAAATGGACAGCTGAGTCGGGAGCAATCACGAGGGGGCCATGCTGCAGCTTGCTGCTTTGGGAGCCTGGAAGATCATGGCAAACAATGCCACACTGTCCCAGAAAGCAGCCATCAGGTGGCCTACCATGCAACTATAGCGGAATGTGACTTGAGCAGGCACAGAGAAAATAGTACCCAGGGGGAATCAAGTCAGATACAGGGAGGGAAATGCAACTTTCTTTCTCTTTGAGTCTGGTGGTTCATGTAACCAACTGAAGCAGATCAGGAAACTGAACATGCAGGTGTGAATACACTAAGCCATGGTCATGGGCCTGTAGCCCTACCAGCAGAATTCTCAGGAGGCTCCTGAGATCTGAACTTCCATCAGGGAGTGGCATCTGCCCAGTCCTAGGGATGAATCTGTTCTTTCCAGAACAGATGCCACCCAGCAAAGTCCCAAAGGCCTGATTAGAGCTAAGCCCCACTCTAGAACTCCCCACTCAGAACTCTGCAGCAGCCCCACCATGCAAGTGCATGGATCTGGTTTGTGCAGACCAAACTCCAATCGATAGTACTTCCTATTCCATCCTACCTTATACTGGTGAGAAGGAAAGTTGAGAGCTATTTCAACTAGTTTTAGGCCACTCCAGCTGGCAATGTGGTGACCACCACAAAAAGAGGAAGCCTTTAACAACCCCTAACCCTTGCCCTAAGGGGTACCTAGCCCAAGAAGAAACAGAAAGGCAGTTGGGCACAGGCAATGATCAGCCATCCTTGTTGATAGCTTCGACCATCTCAGTGGAGAACAATTCCTTCATTTTTCATTAAGAATATTTTTCCTATTAATTATATTATTTTTTTTTTTGGTGTTTTTGGTGTTCTTGATGTGTTTATTGGTTTGTTAAATATATATGTGTTTCTTTTTCTTATATTTAGCATTTTTCAAACAATTGTTACTTTTCTGTCTTTTGAGGATTAGGATTTTGGATTGCTTATTTTGGTTTTGTTTTGTTTTTGAATGTTTCTCTTGTTTTTCTTTCTTCTCACTCTAATTGCCGAAGTCTCTTATTCTCTTTCTCTTTCTCTTCTTATCACTTGATACATCTTTTCTGCTGTCTATTCAGATTTCGAACATTCTAAACTTTCTTTCACCTTGCCTGTCATACTTTCTTTTCCCTTAATGAACTATTTTTTTTGCCATCTTCTAGAACTTCTGGTTTATACAAATCATGAACCCACCATTTATGTTGTTGCAGTTATTATTACTACAGATGGTATTGTGGACAGCTGTTTACTTTAATGCCAGTTCTAGTTCACAGCTATTTACTGTTTTGCTGTTGGCAATTGCTAACTCCACTATTCCTGTTTTTGTGGTAATTAGTATTGTAGATGTCATAGTAGGCAGTGAACATTTATTTTAATGCTATGTATTGTTGCTATTGTTTTTTTCTCCCTTTTTCTGTAAGGTGCTGGGACATTATAAGTTCACAAAATATATACTCAGGTGCTGAGCTAAACCCAGCTAAGAGAATGTACCTTGATCCACATACAAATTAACCTTGTCAAAATTTCAATAATACTTAATACAAAGAGAAGAGACGAAACCCCCAAATTAACAACCAGACCCAAAGTAGAAATGTCTCTGGGGCACTATCAGTTCCCACTCATGGACATCCACTCCTACAGCAAAACCAGAGAGAATGTGCTGTGAACCAACACATTTGAGGGGTCTCAGTCTAGATCATGCCCAAATTTTCAGATTGGTAAGAGCAACTACAGAGGGTGTACCCCATACCCTAATGTATACAACACCACTCTCAGATCTCTAGGAAGAACCCACTCTTTTGAGACCAATAGGGAAAGTGGAATCCTCAAGCTCTCACAGAATATACACTGTATCAAAATACACTGATCATCACCAAAGAATGAGCGGCAAAACTATAACACAAAACCCATTTGCAAATACATCGAAAAATCCACAACAACCTGATCTCCCACAAGACATTGGCAAGAGAAGGCTGTGTCTTAGAAAGGCCCACACATAAAAGTGGAAGAAAAATCCATCTCAACAAATACATAAAACAATATGGAAATACAAGAAGCATGATGCTTCCTAAATTCATAGTTCACTAGCAACTAACTCCAAAGATAGTGAAGTGGATGAAATATCAGATAATTCTAAAGAATGATCACAAAAATAATCAATTAATTCCAAGAGAACACAGAAAAACAACTGAATGAATTAAGGAAGTCAGTACAGGAAACGAATGAGAAATTTAACAAGGAGTTAGAGATATTGAAAAAGAACAAAACGAATCTTCGAAATAAAGACACAATGAATCAAAACGATCAGTTCAAAGTCTAGTAGAATAGACTATGCTGAGACAATCTCAAAGCTGGAAGACAGACTGGCTGGCCTTGAACATTCAGATAGTATTAAAGAAAATAAGTAACCATGATGGGAGAATACAAAAACTTTTGAGACCCAAATTTTAGAACAGTTGGAATTGAAAAGTGTTGGGAGATGTAGGTTAATGGCATAGATAACTTCTTCAAGGAAATACAGGATTTTTCCAAACCTTGAGAATGAGATGAGATGGACATCCAGATACAGAAAGCATTCAGAACCCTAGACAGAAATGATCAAAAAAGAACTTCTCCATGACATAATTAAAATGCCTATAATGTACATAATAAGGAGAGAATTTTAAAAGATTCAAAAATGTCAGGTCCCATTTAAATGTAGACAATAATAATTATTCCAAGTTCTCAGCACAAACTCTGATATCCTGGGGGCTTGGAATGATGTGATCCAAGCCCTCAAAGAAAATAAATGTCAACTGAGATTGCTATACTCAGCAAAGCTATCCTTCAGAATCAAAGAGTAAGAAAATCTACCAAGATGAGCAGAAACTAAAAGAATTCATGAATACAAAGCCATTATGGAAAAAACTTAAAGAAATACTACACTTAGAAAGAAATAAAAAACACACACTGGAGTTTTCAAATAAGCAAATGAAAAACAGGATCAAATTAAACATTAGGAATAAATTGAAATGGCAGAAATAAACATCTCTCTATAATAACACTGAATGTACACAGTCTCAACTGTCTCAACAGTTAACCCAGTCTTAACTTCCAATTAAAAGACAGGCTTGCAGAATGGATTAAAAAACAAGACTGAACTACATGTTTTCAAGACACTCATCTTACAGGTAAAGACAGCCACAGGCTTGCAGTGAAAAAACAAAAATTGATACACTATGCAAATGGATCTAAAAAATGAGGAGTATTACTCTTGTATCCAACAAATCACAGACTTCAAGCCAAAATTAATTAGGGACAAGGTCAATTCATAATGGTAAAAGAAACAATTCACATTGGGTGTGGTGGCACACTCCTATAATCCCAGCAGCTTGGGAGGCTGAGGCAGGAGCATAGAAAGCCAGCCTCAGCATTGGTGAGACACTAAAAACTCAGTGAGACCCTGTCTCTAAATAAAATACAAAATACGGCTGGGGATGTGGCGCAGTGGTCGCGTGCCCCCAAGTTCAATCCCCGATACCAAAAATTAAAACAAAACAAAAGGAAATAATTCAAGGAGAAGATATAATGATAGTAAGCTATTTACGTCCCAAATGTTTGTGTACCTAATTACATAAAACAGAAACTACTTGACTTACCCAGTACAATAATACTGGGTAGATTTCAACACATGTCTCTTGCCAATATATAAGTCATCTAGACATAAACTCAGTAAAGACTCTTCAGATCTGAAATATATTATAAATCAAACAGACTTAACAGAAATCCATAGAATACTTCATCCAACAACAGCTGAATTCACTTTCGCAGCTCCTCATGCAACCTTCTCCAAAACAGACCATCTTTTAAGCCACAAAGCAACTCCTAGTAAATACAAACAAAAAAATGGCTACAATTCCTTGTATCTTATCTGATCATACTGGAAAGAAATTAGAAATCAATACACACACACAAACACACACACACACACACACACAAAACCTTATAGAAACTATATAAATACTTGGAAACTAAAACATTGCACTTTTGGATGATGAATGGGTGATAGAAGAAATTTAAAAATTAATAGAATCAAACAAGAATAGTAATACAACATACACAAACCTATGGGACACTAAAAAGTTAGTTCTAAGAGGAAAGTTTATAGCTGAGTGCCTCTGTAAGAAAACCAGAAAGATCCCAAATAAACAATCCAGTGGTGCACCTCAAAGTCCTTGAAAAACTAGAACAAACCAATTCCAAGACAATAGAAGGAAATAATTAAGATCAGGGTTGAAGTCAATGTATTTGAGGAAAAAAAATTAGTGAAACTAAGAGCGTTTTCTTTGGAAAGATAAACAAGATTGGTAAATACGTAGGCAAGCTAACCAAAAGAGAAAGAGAGAAGACCCAAATTAATAAAATTAGAGATGGAAAAAGAGAAATCACAGAAATCCAGAGAATCAATAGGGACTATTTTGAAAACTTACACTCCAATAAATGAGAAAATTCTGAAGAAATGGATACATTTCTAGACACATATGACCTGCCAAAACAGAATCTAGAGGACACAGAAACCAAAACAAACCAATAACTAGCAATGAGATAGAAGCCGTAATAAAAATCCTCCCACCAAAGAAAAGTCCAAGAACAGATGGCTTCCCTGAATTCTTCAAGATCTTTAAAGAAGAACAAATACCAATGCTCCTCAAATTATTCCAAGAAATACGAAGAAATGCAACACTTCCAAATTCATTCTATGAAGACAGTATCACTCTTATACCAAAACCAGGTAAGGACATAGATAATGAAAAAAAAAAAACCCACAGACCAATATTCCTGATGAATTTAGATGCAAAAATCCTTAATAAAATATTAGCAAATCATACTCAACAACATACTAAGAAGATTTTACATTATGACCAAGTTGATTTTATTCCAGGGTTCTAAGTATAGTTTTACACAAAGAGATCAATGAATGTAATTCACCACATAAACGAAATTAAGGACAAAAATTATAGTCCTTTCAATAGATGTAGAGAAAGTCTTTGACAAAACTCAGCACCCCACTCATGATAAAAAACACTAAAGAAGGAACTTAGCTATCATAAAGGCTATATAAAACAAATCCAAAGCCAACATCAGGAGTAAGGAAAAACTGAAAGTACTTCCTTTAAATTCTGGAACAAGACAAAGGATGTCTACTCTCTACACTTCTATTCAATATAGTACTAGAAAAATCTAGCTAGAGCAATCGTCAAGAGAAGGAAATAAAAGGGGTGAAAGCAGGAGAGGGAAAACCCAAATCATCAGCTGCAGATATGGAGCTACATTTAGAAGTTCCAAAAAGCACCACCAGAATTCTGCTAGAGCTTATAAATCAGCAAAGTGGCAGGATACAAAGTCAACATACAAAAATCAATAGCTTCCTACACACCAACAATAAATCTGAAAAAGAAATCAGAAATCATAATAGCCTCAAAAACAAAAAACAAACCTCTAGAAATAAATCTAACCAAGGAGGTGAAAGACCCTGTGATGAACACAGAAGACGGAAGAAGAAACTGAAGATGCCAGGAGACAGAAAGATCTCCAGTTGCATGGCTACACAGAATTAATATTGTTAAAATGGCCATATAACCAGAAGAAATATACAGATTCAATGCAGTCCCCATCAAAATACCAATGACATTCTTTACAGAACTAGAAAAAGAGCTCTAAAATTCATTTGGAATAATAAGACCCAGAATAACCAAAGCAATTCTAAGTCAAAAAAGCAATGCTAGAGGCATCACAAAACCTGACTTCAAATTACACTACCAAGCTATAGGAACAAAAACTGCATGGTACTGGCATAAAAACAGACACACAGATCAATGCTACAGAATAAAAGACAAAGACACAAATCCACACGTCTATAGTCATCTGATCCTTGACAAAGGTGCCAAACAGATACATCCTTTTAAACAAATAGTGCTGGGAAAATTGATTATCCATATGTGGAAGAATGAGAAGGTATCATTTTCTCTCTCCTTGCACAAAAGTCACTCAAAATGGATCAAAGACCTAGGAAACAGACCAGAAACTAGGTAACTTCTAAAAGAAAATGTAGGGTCAACACTCCAATATATAGACACAGGCAATGACTTTCTAAATAGGAGTCCTAAAGTCTGGGAAATAATACCAAGAATTAATAAATGGGATGACATCAAACTTAAAAGTTTCTGCACAGCAAAGGAAACAATTAAGAATATGAAGAGAGATGCTAAAGAATGGAAGAAAAATCTTTGCTAGTTTTTATTCTGATAAAGGATTAATGTCCATAATAAAGAACTCAAAACACCAAAAAAATCCAGTTAATAAGTAGGCAAATTAACCAGATACTTCTCAAAAGAAGAAAAAACAAATGTCCAACAAATATATTAAAAAGTATTAAAAAAAAAGTATCCAACATCTTTAGCACCAGGTAAATGCAAATCAAAACAACACTTAGTTTCACACTAATCAGAAAGGCAGCCACTGAGAATATAAATAATAATAAATGCTGGAGAGAATGTGGAGAAAAAGGAACACTTTTCTACTGTTGGTGAGACTGTAAATTAGTACAACCAATATGGAAATCAGTATGGAAGTTCCTCAGAAGAGTAGGAATGGCACTACCATATGACCCAGCCATACCGCTCCTCAGTATTTACCCTAAAGGATTAAAGTCAGCATACTATAGCAAAACATACACACCCATGTTTATAGCAGCACAATTCACAATGGTCAAGCTATGAAATCAGATGTCTGTCAGTGGATGAATGAATAAATAAAATATGGTATATATACACAACAGAGTTTAATTCAGTTTTAAAGAATGAAACTGGGCTGGAGTTGTGGCTCAGTGGTAGAGCACTTGCCTAGCATGTGTGAGGCCCTGGGTTCGAATCTCAGCACCACATATATATAAATAAAATAAAGGTCCATTGACAACTAAAAAAAAAATATATGTTTTAAAAAAATTTCAAATAAAGAATGAAACTGTCATTTGCAGGAAAATAGATGGAACTTGAGAATATTATGTTAAGTGAAAAAAATCAAACTCAGAAGGTCAAGGTTTATATGTTTTCTTTTCTATATGAAAGCTATTGAAGAAAAACAAGGGTATATGGGGAAGAATCTCTTGAAAATTGAAGGAAGATCAGTAGAGTTAGAGGAAAGGGACTCTGGGCAGGGAGGAGAGGAGGAAAAAAGAAGTACTGGGAAATAATATTGGCCAAATTATATTGCCATACTGTGTAAATGTACAAATATGTAACAATGAACCCCAGTGGTATAATACACTAATAAAAATATAGAAAAAACTCAGCGTGGAACTGGCAAAAAGACTGAAAGATATATAGACCAATGTGATAGCCTAGAAATAAAACCCTGCATGTAATGATTAACTTATCTTCAACAAAAGTACCAGATCACTCAAAGAGGAAATGATAGTCTCTATAGCAGGTGGGAAAAAATGAATATCCATGTCCAAAAGAATGAAGTTTGGCTTTTAACCTACTCCATATATAGAAAATTTAAAATCGATTAACTTAAAGTGTAAGGCCTGAAACTATAAAACTCCTAGGAAAAAACAGGGGAAAAGCTTCATGACAGTAGATGTGTTAATGACTTCTTGCACATGAAACCAGAAGTACAAGCAAACAAAGGAAAAATAGATGAGACATTAAATCTAAAAACTTTTGTGCATCAAAGGGCACAATCAACAGAATGCAAAGTCTACCTACCAAAGGAGAAAAATACCTTCAAGTCACATATCTGATAAGGGGTTAATATCTAGAATATTTAAAGAACTCATACAACTCAACAACAAAAAATCAAATCACCTGATTAAAAAATGGGCAAAGGATTTTAACAGTCATTTAAAGACGATATACAAATGGTCAAAAGTATATGAAAAGACGTTCAACACCACTGATCATTAGAAAAATGAAAAAATGAGATTGTCATCTCATACTCATCAGGAAGGCAACTATAAAAAAAAAGTACAATTACTGGTGAGGATGTAGAGAAACTTGAACTCTAGTGCACTGCTGGTAGGATCATAAAATGTTGCAACTACTATGGAAAACAGTATGGGGGGCATCAAAATTTAAAAGTGGGACTATCATCTGATTCAATATTCCCATGTCTGGGTAGGTATACAAAAGAACTGAAAGCAGGGTCTCCAAGAGATATCTGAACATTCATATCCACTGCAGCATTACTCACAATAGCTAGCAGGTAGAAGCTACCCAAATGCCTGTTGATGGCTGAGTGGATAAACACATGTGGCAAACATATACAATGGAATACTAAGCCTTTGAAAATGGGGGAGGGCTGGAGGTGTAGCTCAGTGGGAGAAAGCATGCCTTGCATGTGTGATGCCCTGGGTCTGATCTCCAGAACCACAAGGAAAAAAAAATTGGTTAGAAGAGAAGGAAATACTGTCATATTATAATATGGAAGGGGCTGAGGACATTGTGCTAAATGAAATGTCAGCCACAATAAAACAAATACTGTGTGATGCCACTTACATGAGGTATCCAATGCATAGAGACAAAGTAGGGTGGTGGTTACCAGAGGATGAGGATAGGAGGAAAAGGGGAACTGTTTTTTTAATAGATAAAGTTTTGGATTTACAAAATGAAAAATATCATGAAGATGTGTTTCAATACAATGTGAACATTATTTAGCACTAGCAACTGTATTTTTGTAAAAAATGGTTAAGATGGTAAATTTTATATTCTCTATTTTTCTACAATAAAAAATGAATCAATAATGTAGAGGATTAAGTGAAGAGGTAAAAATTTCAACTAATTAGAATTATGGAAAACAGAAAAAATGGAAAGAGAATGGTTATTTTTCAAAACTCCTAAAGTACAATGAAAAAAATATCAAAGGCCAGAGGGAGATGAGTCTTTACACATACAAGGAGATAAAGCTGATGAGATGCAATTGGAATAGTGACAGAGGGAAATTAATTGTTATAAATACTGACATCCATTCTTCTCTTATCAGAGAAAACATTCGGCCTTTGGTTTTTTAGGATTGGCTTATCTCACTTAGCATGATATTCTCCAATTCCACCCATTTACCTACAAATGCCATAATTTCATTCTTCTTTATGCCTGAATAATATTCCATTGTGTATATATACCACACTTTCTTTATCCATCCATCTATTGAAGGGCATCTAGGTTGGTTCCATAATCTATCTATTGTGAAATGAGGTACTATAAACATTGATGTGGCTGTGTCACTGTAGTATGCTGATTTTAAGTCCTTTGGGCATAAACCGAGGAGTGGGACAGCTGGGTCAAATGGTGGGTCCCTTCCAAGTTTTCTGAGAAATCTCCATGTGTAGAGGGAAATGAGAAGAGGAAGGGGGTAGGGGTAGGAAAGGTGGTGGAATGAGACAGACATCATTACCCTAGGTACACGTATGATTACATGAATGGTGTGGATCTACATTGTGTACAACCATAGAAATGAAAAGCTGTACCCCACTTGTGCACAATGAATCAAAATGCGGTCTGTAAAAATAAAAAATAAAAAAAACACAAACACTGACATCAAGATAAATAGCAGGGCTACAGCAATAGCTTAGTGGTAGAGAACTTGCCTAGCATGCACCAGGCCATGGTTCGATCACTAGCACCATAAAATAATAAATTTAATAAATAAGTAAATAGAAAACAGAAATACTAGAGAAAACCAACAAAACCAAATGTTGGTTCTTGGAAAATATTAACAAAATTGACAAACCTTTAGCTACACTGATTATGGAAAAAAGACATCACTAAAAATCAGACACAAAAGTGGAGACATTACTACATATTTTACACAAAAAAAGAATTATGAGTGTTATTAACAATTATATGATAACAATTGGTGTAACTTAAGATCAAATGAACAAATTCCCAGAAATGCACATGTATTTGTTGAAGCTTTTGTAAGGTGATGAAATGCCAAAGAAAAAGCAACTTTTCAAATATTAAGAAATGGAAGCAAATCTAATCCAAAATAGGTCACTCTCCAAACCACGACTAAGCATACTAAAACCAGAAACATAATTAAGATTAATTTGAAGACATGAGGTAATGTTTGTAGTGAGCTATCTAAAGCTCTTATCACTTTGGATTTTCATATTTGGGAAATTCAGTGTAATCTATTTTTTTGGGAGGGGGTACCAGGGATTAACTCAGAGGCATTCGACCACTGAGTCACATCCCTAGCCGTATTTTGTATTTTAGTTAGAGACAGAGTCTGAGTTTCTTAGTGCCTCACTTTTCTGAAGCTGGCTTTGAACTGGCTATCCTCCTGCCTCAGCCTCCCTAGCTGCTGGGATGATAGGTCTGTGCCCCTGTGCACAGCAAATTGAGTGTAATCTTAAAAACATTTATTTTTCACCTTGCTCTGTGTCAGGAGACTAACATACTACCTATCAATATAGAAATATGGACTAAAGATATATCCTTGGGGGATTACATATTCGTGTTTTAGATAAAAATAAAATTCTTAATCATTATATAGACATTTTTAAAGAAAATTTGATAATCACTTGAGAATGTCATTAAAAACTAAGTCTTTAATCTTCAGTATTCTGATCTTTTCAGTGAAATATAGTTCAGATATCACTGTAAGGTGATGACTTACTTGTACTTTTCTTCTTATTTTCCAGATTATCAAGTAATTGTCGTATCTCTGTATCATATTCTATCCATTCTGGGACAATCCTGGCAGCAGCTTTTAATTTCGGTTCTTTTGTTTTGGGATTATTGCACTAAAAATTTAAATAAAATTTTGTTAATGAAAAACTGTGCTTTAATAAATGTAAAGGAAATACTTGAGGACACTTCTGTATTACTAGGGCAAACAAAATACTTCTTATAAAAAGCAGAGCCTACTCAAAACTTGAATACTGGAAGTTTAATATAGGTAGGCTCAAATGGAATGACAAATCACAACTCTCCTATGTAAGTAATAATTGCTTAATACCAATACTCAATTAGAAACTTAGAAAAATATTGAAAGACAATTGGGTGGTTCATAAGAAGAGTGTGAAACAATTCTGTATAATGCTTTGACAAAAGATCTAATTACATACCATTCTGTACAAGAATGTGGTAGGAGTTGATCTTAGTCTCTTTACCCACCAAAGAAACTAAAATAACAATCTCCAGGGTTTGCTGATATATCATCAACTTAATCTACTTGGTCCCACCATGAAGTTTTTTGGAAAATTTAAAAAAAGGTTAAAAGACAAAGTTGTGGGATGAGGTTGATAAGGATCTGCTGTTGGTTACTTCTGAAAGCGCAGCTCATAAGGGTGTGCTCATGTGCTGGACCTAAGCAGTGAGAAAAAAGAGGCATCAAACCTATGAGCCCAGTACCTTTGGCTTGAGCAACGTGAAGAATGCAGCTACCACTTACTGAGACAGAAAAGACAACGGGAGGAGTACAAACTTCACCAAGTTACAAAGGCAACCCATCTGCTATGTACAAAGCATTAATACAGAAAGTGTCTTGAAGCCAGCTTCTATGTGACGCTTTCTCAATTGGCTTTCCTCTTACTACCATGGGGAAAGCTATCAGTCATGCGCCACAAGCTTGCTGTCAAATATATTCAGTTAATTCCATTGTGGTTTTTTTCCCCTACAGTAATATACTCTAAAAGTAAATGGAAAATGGGATCTTCTTCACAGCATGTAACTTCACAGGCAATATTTTCTATAAAGTAAAAGTTATGGAACTATTTTCTTTCTTTTTAATTGTGAAAGCAACTATTAAAATAAGAATACTGTTTTCTTTAGGTTGTGTGTGTGTGGCGCACTACTATATGTATGGGGGTGGGTGTTTGTATTTTCTATGGTCTTTATCAGTGGTTCTTAATGGGGAATTATGTCCCTTAGAGGAAGGAAACCTTTGGCAAGGTCTGGGGATTTTAGGTGTCATTACTGAGGGGTTGTGGGGTGCTACCGCCATCTAGTGGGTAATGGTTAGGGGATGCTGCTGAATATCCTACAAAGGACAGAAAGGGCAAGAATGAATTATCTAGCTCCAAATGCTACCTACCACTAAGAAACCTTGACTGAAAAATGAGACAGCAGCCTAACATTCATGAAGACTTTCATTTCTACCTTCAATACCATTAATCATGTTATTTCCCTCACTTTCAGGCCATTTTCTTAGGATTTTTCTGCATTCCCTTAACTTTTTCCCCAAGAGATTGCCCAAGAGTAGCACACTCCATGATTTTAAGTGTTTGAGGGAGAGGTGGTTTTCTGAACACCAAAATGTATGCCACTTTCCTTTCTCTGTGTAGCACTATTGCTGGGAGGTAGTTATTTATCCAAGAATGAAACTTTTTCAGCTAGTTTACATTAAAATTTGGAAGCTGACCAACACCGATTAAGAGTCCAGGCTTTTAAGATTCAGGATGTGTTCTTCACACTCCTATTTACCTTTTCTCCAGATCAGCACTATCCAATAGAGGTATGATGGAAAGCAGGTAAGCCACTGAATATTTTCTAGTAGCCATTTATAAAATGTAAAAGGAATAGGTGAAATGAAACTTAATACACCAAAATGCAATTAGTCAACATGAAATCGATATAAAATAGTGATGACACATTTTAATATTCTTTTTACTGCACCATGTCTTCAAAATCTGGTGTGTATTATTTACACCTTTACAGCACACCTCAATTCAGACTAGTGACATTTTAAGTGTTCCAAAGCCAAAAGTGCAACTGGCTATTGTACTGGAAGGAGTGGCCTCAGAGGATCAGAGATGGTGACAGGACCCCAGGAGATGAAAAGTCACAGGTAGATGTGGAGTGGTCCCTGAGTCAGAGCCAGAGCACAGGGAAGCTACTCGGTAACAGGAATGCTTACTTAGGTCAGCTACAGAAGTTCTGGGGTTGGCTACAGTCGCTCATATCAACTCAAGTACTGAAGATCCCAGGGAGACCTGTGGCACTACCACATCAGACACAAGCTTATCTTCACAACACAACCTTATGCCGGGTGCGATGGCGCATGCCTGTAATCCCAGCACTTGGGAGGCTGAGGCAGGAGGATCGTGAGTTCAAAGCCAGCCTCAGCAACTTAGCAAGGTCCTAAGCAACTCAGCGAGACCCTGTCTCTAAATAAAATACAAAAATAGGGCTGGGGATGTGGCTCAGTGGTGGAGTGCCCCTGGGCTCAATCCCCAGTACCAAAAAAAACCCCCCAAAACCCCAAAACAATACAACCTTATAATATCTTAATAGTTATGTTCAGTAATGTTCTTGACTTGACTTTATAAAATTCTCTTGCTTCCCTCTCAACAAGGCCATTTTATTTGTTTCTATTACATTCCATCACCTCTGACTGCCTTTGACCATGGTGATTTGCTACCTTTTCAAATATACTTACCTACATATATCTGGGTAAATGTCCCAGGACCTTATAGTCCTCCCTTATTTTGTTCAAAATAGTACAAATGCTAACATCTTGATAGTTTATTCTTTAAGGAAGACCTTGTAAATGGTTATTTCATACTCAAACACTTTTATTAACAATACTATGATCAAAAAATAATTGTATTATCTTACAATATTGGAATGTAAATTCTAGACAGAATACAAAATGGTTTAACATATTTTGTGTATGGGAAAGCATAACTATGCTGTGCAGCATAAACAACTTAAAATGAAAATTAAGAAAAATAATCTCTGAAAAATAAGCAAGGAAGGAAAATAGAAAAACAGACAAGTGTAAGGTAATTTCAGTAGACAAAATTATCTTAGTAACCTCCTGTGGGGAAAATACTGATGAGAGAACTGAAGCAAGGATTGTTAAGATGATATAGCTGATCTATGAACATCTTTAGCCAGCTCATGATCCTCCTTTCAAAAGACCCTGGGTAGAAAAGATGTACCACAGCAAATCTGAGACTGCTATTCTTAGATAGGTCTGCTTGTGAAGCTGTCCCTTGGCTGGCATCTGAGAACTCAAGTTTCAGAACAGGTCCCACCACTCCCTGATAAGAGTGGCTCACTGTGCCTAAACTGTGCAAATGCGGTTTATGCCGGACACCTGCTTTTCTTCTGGGAGTTGGGAATTTTGGTGTGTCCCAGGTAGAGGGTGTTTGCATGCTGACAAGTTCCCCAGAAAAGCCATAGGAACTAGGTTTCAAAAAAGCACCCATGTAGGCAACACTTCGTATGTGCTACAGAAGTTAAGAGTTTGAGAATTAAGCTTGTCTTGTGTGACTTCAGAGAGAGCGGACCCTGGGAACCCTGCACCTGACTTTATCTTTGCCCACGTGCCTTTTCCCTTTGCTGACTCTGCTTTGTATCCTTTCAGGGCAATGACCTGCAGCCATGAGTCCAGTATATTTTGCATCTCTGAGTTCTTCCTTTTGAATCTGCAAACCTGAAGGTGGTGTAGGGGGTCCCTGATACAGTCCTCTACTAGCTAACCTAAGAAAAATGCAAAGTGAACTGAGCAGCAGAAAAAGAGGTAATGTATGTGCCATCCTTTGTAAACAATATATTTCTTTTGAACATTTTCACATCTGCTTAAATACAAATGAAAAGACACTACCAGATCTATAGTTTTGGCTCTTTGTTTGGATTCATCGTCACACCAGGTTTCACACCACAGCCAATCTTGAGGAAGAGACTTGATGGCAACTTGGTAAATCATATTGTTAGGAAGATCCTACAGGAAAAAAACGATTGAAGCAGAGGTGTAGACATTAGAGTCAGAAGGAGAGAAGCTGAAGACAGCCCTTAGACACAAACAGATCATAAAAACATGCAAATTTGAGATATCTCCATTTTTTTAAGCCCTAAGCGCCTAATTTGATCCAATATTCTTATGTCCTATGAATGAGCTCATGCACTGGAACTGCGCCCACACCCTCTTAGGCTTCATCCCAGAAGGGAGGCCCCCAAATCCACCACTCCATGTTCCCCCACTGAACAGCCTCACTCAGTACCTTAATCTGCTTAGGAATGTCAGAGTGAACTGTTCACATGTACCTGCTACTGATGTTTATATTGGTCACTACCACATTATCCAGACACCGAGGTGACCTTTTCATCTCCCTGTTGGAAACAACGCTCCAAGAATATATTCATATTTCTGCATACTCAGGATTTTTTTTAGAAAGACTATTGGCACATGGGTTCAAGGATGTTCGACAAATGAGACTAATAAGTTAGAGACCTCTGGAGAGATTAAGGGACACTTCAGTGGAGATATGGGCTTCTCTCCCCAGAGGGGTTTACATTCCAGAGCAAAGGGCATGCAGGGCACCTCCATTAGCTGTCTTTTATAAACTCTAAGGTTCACAATTTTAGGGTTCCTCTTTCAACACTCTGATTAAACATGATATCGTCCTAGCAAATACAGTAAGAGAAAAAGGAAATAAAAGATCCACAGATTAGAAAGAAGGAATAAAAGTGCTGTTATTTGCAATGAACAGTACTGTTTGTGCAGAAAATCTCAAGCATCAGTGAAAAAATCTCCTGAAACCAATAAGCAATTATAGCACAGTTACAAGACACGAAGTTAACAGATAAAAGTCAACTACTTCTATATACACCAGCAATCACAATAACTGGAATTTGACATAAGAAACACCCATGATGCCATTTACGTTAGCATCAAAAATGGGAAATTTATTCATTACTGCTCTTGAAGGTTTGCTGTAAAAGCTACAGTAATCAAGACAGTGTGATACTATTTGAAAGAGTTCTTTACATGTTCTGGAGACTTGCCTCTTGTCAGATGCATAACTTGTAAATATTTTATTCCATTCTATGAATTCCTTTCACTTTCTTGATCACGCCTTTAATGGATAAAATTTTATAATTTTGATGTCAAATTTATCTATTTTCTTTTGTTGCATGTGTGTTAAGTTTCCATATTTAAGAAATCAGTGCCTAACCCAAAGTCACAGATTTATACCTATGTTTTCTTCTATAGGTTTTACACTTTTAGTTCTTATATTTAGGGTTTTTTTTTATCCATTTTGAGTTAATTAGCATGGATGATGTGATACAGTCCAACTCCATTCTTCATGTGTGGATATCCCATCATCCTAGTGCATGTTAAAATATTCTTTCCCCATTAAATTATCTTGGTATGCTTGTCAAAAATCAAATGGCCATAGAAACTTGTTTATTTTTGATTATCTATTCCACTGATCTGTATGTCTAACCTTACACTAGCATGACTAAGGGTACATATTCAAAGGATTTACATATGTTCACTTCTATGAAACCATCACTGTAGTCAAGGTCGTTGCAAATATCCTTCACCCTCAAGGTTCCTCTACCCTTTTGCAATCCCTCCCTTCTGTTCCTACTTCATCTACTCAATCTAGTCTTCAGGCAATCATTAAGTGCTGTTTGTCACTGTGGATGAGTTTGCATTCTCACTTATTTTTTTTTTTTTTTGGTACTGGGGTTTAAACCCAGGGGCACTCGACCACCGAGCCACATCCCCAGCCCTATTCTGTATTTATTTAGAGACAGGGTCTCACTGAGTTGCTTAGGGCCTCACTAAGTTGCTGAGGCTGGCTTTGAACTCGCAATCCTCCTGCCTCAGCCTCCCAAGTGCTGGGATTACAGGTGTGTGCCACAATGCCTGGCCAGCATTCTCACTAATATTATATAAATAGAATCATATAATATATATTCTTTTGGTCTACCTTAGATCAGCATAATTATTTGGTTCATTCATGTTGTTATGCATGTGAATGGTTCATCCTTTTTTACTGTTGAGTAATACTGCATACTAGGATACACTGCATCTTTTAATCTATTTTCCTCTTGATATATATTAGGGTCTGTGGTAGGCAGTTTTTGGTATGGTTCCCAGGGATACCTGACTCCCACTATTCATTCTTTTATACAATTCCTTCTTCTGATACAGACAGACCTAATCACCTCCATGTAACAAACAATATGGTAAAATAAATCAGATGCCAATTCTGTGATTAGAGTACATCACAATAGTTAAAATATAGAATCAATCTATATGTTTATCAAGAGATGATTGGATAAAGAAAATATAGCATATGTACACAATGGAGTATCATTTAGCCATTAAGAAAAAATGAAACCCAGTCATTTGTAGCAAAATATGGAACTTGAGGATATCATGTTAAGTGAAATAAGCCAGATACACAAAAGACAAATATTTCATGTTCTGTCACATTGGCATACTATGTATAAAAAAATTCTACCTGAACATAGAATAGTGATTACTAGGGACTGGCAAGGATGCTGGTAAAGAGGGAAGGGCAAGATGGAAGAAGGGTGGTTGGATGATTAAAGCATGTATACAAATACCATACTGAACCACATTAATATGTAAAGCTGATTAATGTGTTAATAAAGGAAAAACATAAAGTAAAAAGTGAAAAGATTATAACAGACTGTGACTTCCATTTTACTGACATTCTTTCTTTGAATCTTCTCTCATGCGTGCCCTAATAAATAAAGTTATCTGGCAAGAAACTGTTTAGTCAACAGCCAGCAAGGAAATGAGCCTTCAGTATAATAACTCTTGAAGTAAATCCCATCCACAACCACGTGAGTGAGCTTGCCAAGTCTTCAGATCAGATGGCAGTCCCTTAGCTGACACCAAGACTACACCCTTAAAACTGTGAAGCACTGTATGCAGCTGTCACACTTGGCCTCCTGACCCTGAGAAATTATGTTGTCTTTTCAGCTGCTCTATTATACCTCTCTTGGGTAAATTCTCCTCTCTCAGCCTCTGAACAGCTGGGATTACAGGCCTGGACCACCTTGCCTAACTATGTAGCCTTTCTAAAGCTTGTTGTGGAAATTTTAATGTAAAGTGTTCTAATAAGTGTGTAGAGTTATTCTTTATAGTTTTACTTTGCACTTCCCATTGGCTTATTTCCATTTGATCATTCTTTGATGAAGGGTTTATTTAAATTTGATTAAAAACATTTGACCTTTGTTTTTTGGGGATAGGCTTATTTCACTTAGCATGATAGTCTTCAGATCCATCCATGTATTTGGAAATGTTAAAGTTATTCTTCTTTATGGCTGAGTAGTACTCCATTGTGTATATATATCACAGTTTCTTTATCCAATTGGGAAGAAGAGATATTCAGTAGATTAGACAAAAGGGAATGAAGGGAAGGGAGAGGGATAGGAAAAGGAAAGATAGTAGAATGAATCTGAAATAATTTTCCTATGTACTTATATGAATCCCACCATCATGTACATCCATGAACTAGAGTAAAATGCATGTCATGCTTGTATAATTATATAAAAGTGAATTCTACTATCATGTATAACTAAAAAAGAACCAATAAAAATTTGATTTTAAAAGAATGTTCTTATAAATGAGTTGGGAGTTCTTTATCTATTTATCAATTCCAATAACCTTTTTGCAAGCTAATTTCCATTTTAGTCAGTTTGTTTCCTGAGAAATCCAACCTGTGACAGGCAGCTAGCTAAATGGTATTTGCTGATGTAGGTAATGGTGGAGGCAGAACAGAACTTGAGTTTTTGACTCTAACTTGAGACAGTCTGGGGTATTAATGTGGTGATGTTGGTAGATGTAAATGAGCTTGGCATTCAGGAATAGCTAAGATACAGAGATAAAATTTGGGAATTATAAGTAGGAAGATGGAAACTGAAAGATGAATGAATGTAAGATTGCTAATAGAGTTGGTACAGAATGAGAAGGGGGCCAAGGCCAAGACTCAGAGAATAGCAATATTTATTTGAAAAGCACAGGACAAGTAGTTCACCAACACAACTGCTGTAGGAAAGTCACAGATGTCAGGGAAGAACCTGAAGGTGTGGCATGCATTATGGAAGCCAACAACATTCATGCTGAAAAGAAAGCACATCAGAATAAAGAAGAGCTTACAGGACACTTTTACCTAGACTTTAGGTGATAGACTTTAGTGAGAAGTGTTCAGTGGATTGGTGGGAATGAAAGTGAAATTGCACCAGAATAAGGGGAGTGATCCCCCAAATATGGTGATGCAATGTTAGGAGAACACAGAATTCCTGGAAAGCTTGAACAATTAGGCCTTTCTCTAGTACAGGCAGGTAACAGGCAAATTCACAAGCTTTCAATTGTATGTTAAAACTAAGCATTCCTTTGGATATAGGCCAAGGAGTGGGATAGCTGGGTCAAATGGTGGATCCATTCCAAGTTTTTTGAGGAATCTCCACACTGCTTTCCAGAGTGGCTGCACCAACTTGCACTCCCACCAGCAATGTATGAGTGTACCCTTTTCCTCACATCCTCGCCAACACCTGTTGTTGCCTGTGTTCTTAATAAAAGACATTCTAATTGGGGTAAGATGAAATCTTAAGGTGGTTTTGATTTGCATTTCTCTTATAACGAGGGATGTTGAACATTTTTTCATAAATCTGTTGATTGCTTGTAGATCTTCCTCTATAAAGTGTCTGTTCATTTCCTTGGCCCATTTATTGATTGGGTTATTAGTGTTCTTGGTGTAAAGAGTTTTGAGTACTTTGTAGATTCTGGAGATTAGTGCTCTATCTGAAGCGTGTGTGGCAAAGATTTTCTCCCACTCTGAAGGCTCAGATTACTACAGTGATGCAGCCACATCAATGTTCATAGCTGCTCAATTCACAATAGCTATATTGTGGAATCAACCTAGATGCCCTTCAATAGATGAATGGATAAAGAAACTGTGGTAAATATACACAATGGAATATTACTCAGCCATAAAGAAGAATAAAATTATGGCATTTGTAGGTAAATGGATGATGTTGGAGACTATTATGCTAAGTGAGATTAGCCAATCCCCAAAATCCAAAGGCCGAATGGTCTCTCTGATAAGTGAATAATGATGCATAATGTGGGGTGGAAGGATGGCAAGAATGGAGGAAGAATAGAGAGCAAAGAGGGAAGGGAGGGGTGGGGTCGAGGTTGGGGGATAAGAAAAATAACAGTATGTGTGACAGACATCATTGCCCAGTGCACATGTATGAATGAACAGATGGGGTGACTCTATTTTGTGTACAAGTAGAAAAACAATAGCTGTACTCCATTTGTGTTCAATGAAATAAAAAATTAAATTAAAAAAAAAAAAAGACTAAGCATTCCTTATAAATTTAGCAGTAGGTACTGGTAAAATCACTAAAAATTACAAAAATTGTGATATTCAAAATCTAAATTTGGCATGTTATTGGGGTTTACCAAGGACCTTAAATCAGTTTTCTACTAACTAGCAGTACTGAAAAGATCTATTTTGTATGTGTCCACATACATATTTGGAGTTCTCCTAATTTTCAAGAATGATTTAAATTAGTCCCTTACCAGTGTGGTCTTGAATAAGTCATTAATATTTTGATCTAAATTTTCATTTACTAGATTTTTAAACAATGTGCCTAAAGCTTTCTACATTATCTGGACCCTTTTCCCTCATGGTCTGCTCCTCTCATCCTAATTTCATTTCAGCTGTACTGGCCTCCTTGTTATTCCTCAAACATGTAAGATCTACTCCCATCTTGGAAATTTTGCATTAGGTATTCCCTCTATGTAGAATCTTTTCAGACATCTGTATAGTCAATTTTATGCTTCCATCTGAAATCCACTTAAATGCCACCTTTGTAGGGACACATGGGTACCCAATTTACAATCACGAACCCCAACTCCTATTCATCATTCTTAACTATCATGATTTCCTATTTTATTTTTTCCTTTGGATACTGATTACCTTTAAATATTGTTTTTTTAAAAAAATTATATTCCAATTAGAATGAATTAGAATGAATTGAAATTAGAATTCCAATAAGAATGAATGAATTAGAATAAAAGCACCATGAACTCAAGAATCTTTTTGTTTTCTGTTGTCTCAGGCCTTAGAATGTCTTGCACTTAGCAGGTATGCAACAGATGCTTGCTAAATGAATGAGCAAATATGTGTGGTTTAGTAAGAATAAGGGAAAACTGATCCTGGGCTGCAGGATCTTTTGCTTCTGCTTAAATTGTCTAAAATGTTTTAGATGTAATAATGAAAAATTTCATGTGGTATGAGGAAAAGGTGTTGTGAGGAGGAAAAAAAATTTTCCAGACACTAGATGAAGCAAGTTTGTCTTCAAGATGGGGGATGGGAGGGGAACATACGTACGTGAAAGAACCAAGTATGAACAAGGTTATGTGACGCATGTCTGAAATCCCAGCACTTTGGAGGCTGAGGCAGTTGGACTGCAAGTTCAAAGACAGGTTCAGCAACTTACCCAGGTCCTCAGTGAGACCCTGTCTCAAAAAATAAACAGGCTAGGGATGTGCCTCAGTGGTTAAGCATCTCTGGGTTCAATCCTTGGTTACTCCCTGCTGCCCCACTACAGACACACACACAAAAGGAACCAAGTATGATATATGAATGTTTTCCTTGTGGTGCTGGGGCCAGAATCTTATGCATGTTAGGCAAGTGCATACCACCTAACTACACCACCAGCTCTGACTAAGTTTAATGATGCTATGAAGAGAGTAAGGAAAACAGGGTAACTAAATGACACAGGGCAGAGAAGGAAGAAGAGATCTGAGAATGGGAAAGTGAGGACAAAATATTTTTGTACTAAAAATACTGAGCTTCAAATGAAAAATTATGTGTAAGCAGAGATATTCACAAAAAGGGCAAAGGTTTGAGAAACTGAAAATATAAGATTATGAAGTGTGTATGCAGGGAATTGAAACAGTCTATACATATGTATTAAAACATTTTGGTTAACATTTTACTTACCTGATCTAGGTTTGAAAGGCTGTTTGGATCTTGGCTGAGAGCTTGGTACTGGCCCCTGAGCCTGTCACCTGCTGCAATTCTCCTGAACTTCGTGAGATCCACTACATATAAGGCACTGCAAAAGTGAACACTTCTCGATAGCCTCTGCTGCTTACGTAGTTGTACTTTCCCCAGTGAATGTCCATGGTGATGTTATTAACTACAGACATCCTATGATCTAATAATAGTAAGTCATTTCATAAAGTTGCTCTCAATACCTAGTACTGCTTCCATAGAGTATGAAGTTTGTTATAGTTCTGGTAAGACCTATGTTCTATAGTTACCGCACATTTTTTCAAGTTGTCATGAAATTCATGACCCTACAAAAGAGGAACAGCTTTGAAGATAGTATAGTCATTTTATTATTTGGCAAACCAAGCTTAAATCTGCTGTAGTGGTTACAAGCATTATACTTGAGCCCTATCACTTGGGTTAAAGTGGCTCAACTATGTATTAGCAAGGTTAGCCTGGCAAGTTATATAAATGCTGAATGCTTTAGTTTCCAAATTTATACAATGGACATAATAATGGTGTCATTAAGATTTTATAAGTTAACATATGTAAAGGCATCTATTAGTGCCTGGCATGTAATAAGCACTATGTAACTGGTTATCATTATCATAATTTCTATGAAAAGTGAATGCTGTAATTCAATACATATTTATTTAAATTTTCTTATTTAAATTTTATTACCTGATATGGTATTTCCTTCTCACAAGATGTGATGCCCAGTATCCTGTTTTCCAGAAACGATATCCATCCATGTCAGTGCGGCTATCACAGAATGGAGTGTACCCGTAAGGAGCGCCACCCAGATCAAAATCTCGGAGTTCTTTTAGGTCATGTCTCACTATCTAAATAATTAAAACAGAGTGTAAAATAACATATGCTCTTTTTATGGGTTTGTCAATCTCACCCTATGTGAGCAATAAGACAACTACATTTTCCTCATGTTGCTTTCACTTGGTGTGAATTTACTGAATGTTTTAATCTTCTTGTCCTTAACATTAAAGAAACCTGAAATTTACATTCTCAGTCTATATAACAGTGGTCTTGCCAGTAAGAATACTATTTTTTTAAAAATACTTTTTAGTAGTCAATGGATCTTTTATATTTATTTATTTATATGCGGTGCTGAGGATAGAACCCAGGGCCTCACACATGCCAGGCAAGTGTTCTACCACTGAGCCACAACCCCAGCCCCTGTTAAATCATTTCTAAGCAAGTTTTGTTTTTAACATAAGATATATTTTGGAAAGGGTTACACAAGTACACAGGCCTCAGTTTCTCAATGTATGGATTAATATTTTAAAATAATTTTATGATAAATGTCATTGTATGTTGAAAAACATTAATTTTAATAAAAAAATCTGATTATTCTGAGTAGCTTTAAAGACAATGTTAGTAAGTTTTGTTTTATTATTATTATTTTTTACTTTATGTTAGGGAAGGTAGGAGAAAGAACTGTATCAGCTAATGTTTAGAAATGCCTACTTCATCATCTACACTTGCCCGTTTTTTGTTTTTTACTACAATGATTCATATTTATCAACTTGGAAAATAGTATAATAGAGTATAAGTAACTTCTAATACAGAACCTGAAAATATACCTTTTGTTCTAAGTATATGAATCCTAATTCATATACATAAACATAAATGTAACCTTTGTTACATTTACATGTACATATTACTGTTATTAGAAATTCTGCATGATTTTCAAATATTTTTTTCCAATTAATGATTACAAAGGCAATGCAAGAAGTAAAGGAGAAAGTCATAATTTTTAGATATAAATTTTGAAAGCTAAGAACCTTAATGGGGGGCACAAATTTAAGGCATTATTTTCATTAAGTAGTAGAGTGATGAGGATATGGTTACTAGTTGAATGTCAAGGAATGCTATTTAAGATGGAAAAATGACAGGATGGTTGTCATTGCTGATAACTTCTCCAGCAAGAAGAAATAATTAATTTTAAAAATTCCAGTTACATTTGCAGGAATTCATATAATTACTCTTATGATTCATTTATTTTTATTCCCAGACTTAAAAAACTACTACAGATATAAAACTGTCATGTCCTAAATAATAAGTGATACTCTTGAAATTCCTTGAATTTTCACCTGGAATTCTGACCACTTGTTTTTCAATTACAGGTACTTTGTTGACACATTAGGATAGATACAATATCTTTATTTTATTTTTATGTGGTGCTGAGGATAGAACCCAGGGCCTCACTCATGCGAGGTGAGTATTCTACCACTGAGCCACAACCCCAGCCTGATACATTACAATCTTGACTTATATGTTTATGTAGCATGGCAACAAAGACAATAAACATGAGCAACATAAACTGACCCTTACATTCATGCAGAAGTATAAAAGAAATCTGATTACTACTAAAAAACAATAGTTAATCTTATTACCTGGTCAGCATCAACAAAAATGATTTTGTCTACTGCTAGTGGAAAAAGTACATCAAGGAAAAGAATTTTGTAACCCCAAATAATTCGCTGTTTTTCAGTCTGCTGATGAAGCCAACGGGGCCACTTATATTGGACCAGTTCATATTGGAATCCATACTCCACAGCCATGTGAGGAATTATCTCCTAAAATCACATACAAAATCATACACAGTTGAGGAAGAGAAAGTAGTTCAGTTCTATACAAAAGCAAACTTGAAAATGTCTAAATATTCCTTCTATATATTATGTCTATGCTATAGTCATAATTTTATGGGAAGTGTCTCCCAAAGGTCCATGTGTGGAAATCCTGGTTGTTAGTCTGAGGTACTATTCAGAAGTGGTAGAACCATTAGGAGACAGTGCTAGGAAGTCAGGTTATTGGGGGTATATTCTTGAAGGGGATACTGGACCCTAGTGGCTCCTCTTTGCTTCCCAGCTGACTGACATGAAAAGGTCTCATCAACCACGTGCTCTGCTATGAGGCCCAGTGCTACCAAAGGCCCAAAGCAACAGGTCTGAAGATCCATGGACTGAAACCTCCAGAACTGTGAGCTGAAATAAACCTTCCAAGGTGGTTATCCTCGGTGTTCGTTACAGTTTAACAGGAAGCTGAGCAACACCATCTATTAATGACAAATATGAAAATGGTAATAGATACATAACTATATACTGTCATCAAAGTAAGGGGACTATGTTAACTAGCAAGTTTATTAACCAAGAGAAATGTTTTTATATTTTTACTACTCATGTTTGACTGAGGTAACTTGACTTCAGAAAGAAAAGCCTTTGCTCTTAGAATACCCATGTATCGCGGAGTTCAGGAACGTGCTGACCCACTGGCTGGTCAGAGAAATGCAAAAAAAAAAAAAGCACAAAATGATTCACAAATTGACAAATTAAGATCCTTTACAGGAGTTTCATGTTTGAGATTTATGACTAATTCAAGAATTAAACATACACGATAGTTAGCATAGTCTGAATATTTGATACCTGAGTCAGTGTATTCTCACGTATTAGCAGCACAGTTCTATGTCAACTAACAACAGGGATATGTTCTGAGAAATGTGTCATTAGGTGATTTTGTCACTGCAAATGTCACAGAGTTGCCTACATAAACCTAGGTGGTATAGTCCATAGTTCCTAGCCTTCAAACCTGCAAGCCTGCTGCTGTAGAAGCAACTAAAACTCAATCATCAGCATTTTATCAAAGAAAGGGTACAGTAAAATATGGCATAAAGGGTAAGAAATGACAGTCTCTATAGGGTACCTACCAAGAATGGGGCTTGCGGGACTGGAAGCTGCTCTGGGTGAGTCAGTCAGTGAGTGGTGCGGGAATGTAAAGGCCTAGAACACTACTGTAGACTTTATAGACACTACACTTATGCTTTATGAAATTTATAAAAAAATTTTTCTTTCTTCAATAATAAATTAGCCTTATCTTACTGAAACATTTTTACTTCATAAACTTTAAAAGCCTTTTCCTATTTTTATACTTTTTCTACTTTTAAAACTGCTCTGTTAAAAACTAAGAGAAACACACACATTTGCCTGGACCTACACAGGGTCACAATCATCAATGTCACAGCTTCCACCTCCTTGTCTTGTCTCACGAGGAGGTCTTCCCCGGCAATAACACGGAATGGAGCTGTCATCTCCTGAGAGAACAATGCCTGTTTCTGGATAATAAACGGAACTGTCTATTATCATTATGCAGCATTATGTACTATACATAACTGTATGTGCTATATTTTATATGACTGGCAATACGGGTGGTTTGTTACCATCAGCATCGCCACATGACTGATGTGTTGTGCCATGACATTACCATGGCTTTGAGGTCACTAGCCTACTGGAATTTTTCTGCTCCATTATAATTTTATGAGACCACCATTATATGTGTGGTCTATTGTTTAATGGAAACACTATGAAGCATAGGAATGCATCTGATTCCCTGTTTAGCCCAGAAGTAGCTAATGAAATATTGGTTCAGTTTCATTCAAGACGACAAAAACAGGGAAGATGGTAAAGATGCAGGAAAAGGTGGGCTAGCAAATTTAAAATTTGCTTTTCTCCTTTAATTTTTATCCATATGAGTTGCTGGTTATATGAGTAATTTTTTTCCTCTGTTTTTGCAAGAATACTGTATATTTAAAATAACATGAGGATCAATTAATACTTTTTACTTTGTAAAGATTGACTTTATCTGTGAATTGAAATGTTGAAATTTTGTCTAGAATAGCTGCTTGAAGACACTGATTTGGTTTCAAAATAAAACATTAGGAAAAACTAGAAAGAAAGCTTTTTTCTTTATTCAGCCACTATGGACAAACATACTGCATACAAATGATGTGCTAGGCACTGCTGTAGTCCCTGAGCATACACAACCACAGATGACAGCTCTGGAGACGCTTATGTTTTAAAGGCAGCAGGTACAAAATAAATGAAATTACTAAGTCATCTACAGAAGACAGTGCTGTGGAGGAAAAAAAAGGGAAGGAAAATAAAGTGATTAAGTAAGAGTTTGCACAGTGCAATCAAGAAAGGATTATAGCAAAGGAAGTGTAATTCTAGCAAAGATGTGAAGGAAGAGAGGAGGGGTGGCTTTGCAGATTGGAAGGTATGGATCTAGAGTGCTGGCAATGTCTGCATCTAACTGCTGGGGACACAGGTGTTTCAACTCAGAATTCAGGGAAGCTGTACACCTGTGGTTGTGTACCTTTCTGTGCACATTTATATTTCACTAAGAAGTTTTCATAAGAAAAAATTCAATAGAAGGAAACAAATTACAGAAGAAAAACATTTATTTCAAATACCGTAATACTTTTAGCCTTGGAGAAGAGGCATAAGAATTTTTAAATTCACAATTAGTACTATTTTTCTAATGAGTAATATAATTTTCTGCTAAGACAATGTTTGGATTGTATTGTCTCAGTTTACGTAGTCACCCAGCACCCATGCAGTGTTTGGTTAGAATAACATGTTAAATACTGAGTAACAAAATAGTGTAACTTTTTTTTTTGTCTATTACTAGATGAGCACAGGATGCCCTGTTGGTGGTAGGAGACAGAAATGCTATCCCATAGGGTTAAGTACCTGACCTTTGTGGTCATAATGATTCAAATATCAGCTATGTTCCTAGTAAGTTATTTCAGGCCAGTGCTATCAAGGACACACACACACACACACACACACACAGCTGTGGCTCTTCTCTGACTCCTATAAGATAACCTCCACCTATGGAATGAACTGCCTCATAAGAATGTCTTTCTCTGGGGACCTTAGGCCACACCAGATAGTCTATGCTAACAAAGACCTTGGGCCACAAGTCATCAGCACATCCTCTGCAGGGGCAAGAGCTTAGGTCAGCTAGGCAGGCTGTTAGCTGGGTCTACATGGTTGATACCCAATAAAAATGCCAGACATCAGAGTCTAAGTGAGCATCCCTGTTGGCAATATTCCATGAGCACGGTCACACTGTTGCTGGAGAAGTAAGTGCTGTATGTGCAACTGCACTGGGAGAGGACAGCAGGGAGGCTCCACGGATTCTACCCTCTGAACCTCTTCCTTTACTGATTTTTTTTGGGTACACTTTTGGGGTAATAAACTGAGTATAATAGCTTTTCTGATTTGTGAGAGTCCTAGGGAATTATGTAACGTAAGGGTAGTCTTAGGTACCTCCCAACTGTGCAGGCTTGGTTTTCTTGCCACGTGGGATTGTTACGAAGAACAACTGAAAAATGCAGGTTAAATACCTAGTAACCTGTGATTAGGGAGAGACAGTGCACTTGCTGCACAAGTGTGGGGCAGAGAAAAGGGTAACGATACTGACAGCCTGAGACTATGGTGTCCACACTACCTCAGCAATCAATGAACTGTATTAAAGATAGTTCTCAGTATTATAAAACTATTTTCTAGAGTACAATTTTCTTTTTCTTTTTTTCTGGTACTACCATTCTTCCTATCCTTGTAAAAATATGACAAAATTCAATTTTCTTAATTAAAAATCTTTATATATTTCCTATTGTAATTTTATTTATATATTCATTATCATGAAAACCAACTAATCCTTTTGATATTGACTTGCTTAAACCTACTTTCCTTTAAATAAAAAAGTTTTAAATAAAAATTTCATGAAATTTTTCTTCAGTTAGACACAAATACAACATTTTAAAATTCATTAAAAATAGTTATTTGAGTAAATATACATTTCAAAAGGCTCATTCTACAAAAGGAAATGTTATATGAACTTATTTTTAGACACTCTATGAAACGAGTAATGTACTTACTTTAAATGTTGGTGAGAGATAATTTTTTAGGAACCAGAATTTCACTGGTGTTTTGGTGTTACGTAAAACAGAAAGCATCATAATTCTGTATTAAAAAAAATTAAACCAATATAATAAGTTAACCTTAATAGGAGTTCATCCTACTTTTAAAAAAGCTTTTAAATATTTAAAGGCAAAAATCGATAGTTTTCCACTATGAATTGTGGAGACTCAAACTGAAATATCTTCAAATATTATGCCTGATCAAATATGTGCTGTGTAAGGGTAGAAATCTATATATCTGGCAGAGACAAAACTTGTTGTGTATCTTCTAGCTGACAAAGGAGTAAGTCTGAAATGGCCTTATCTAGCTGAGCCAGAACCTAACCATGGCTCTACTGCTGTGATTAGAATCAGGTCTACAAACCTTGAATGACACGTCTACACTGGTAAGTTCACTGCACAGGCCACTCTTGCTATCCCAGATCTCTCTCTCTCTTTTTCTTTTCCCTCCTGTCTGATCCCCTTCCATTCTCTTTTCACTCTACTCGTCATGTACCCTCCTACAGCAGAGGGACACCCTCCCCCCACATTTTCATCCTGCTGGGGACTGAACCCAGGGCTGCTCTACTGCTGAGTTACATCCCCAGACCTTTGTTTTTGTTTGTTTTTTGTTTGTTTGTTTAATTTTGAGAGAGAATCTTGCTAAGTTGCCCAAGCTGGCCTGGAACTTGTGATCCTTCTGCCTCAGCCTCCTGAGTTGCTGGGACTACAGGTGTACTGCCACCACGTCTCACTTGCAGTACTGTCTTCAGGGATTCATCCAAGTCTGAGAGAGTAACTTGAGGGAATCTGTCCCCAGCTAGGAGTTCATGGTGTTCTGACTGGCTTCTATTCCCTTCTTCTTCTCTTGCCCTTTTCTACTATCCCTTTTTGTCTAGGTCCAACATCCTCCAAAGGGGAATTTTTGGAGACGCCCAGGGAAGAGAAAGGCAGAAAAAGACAGGGAGGAGAGCAGAGGAGACCTCAGCCCCCATAAGCCTGTAGCCTTCTTGGAGCCTCAGGGTTTCACTGGCTCCTCCCTGGGCCTGATCCTCTTGCTTCTATCCTATACCTCTAAATGGTACGAATATACTTAAAGATCCGTGTTAAAATATCAACACTACAATTCAGACTTTTCTGAGGCACAGTGATCCTTCTACATAAACAGTTAAAAAATATCCTTGTACTTTGTAAATATGCTTTCCTTCTCCCACTTCCTTCCTCTTTTTAAAACAGGAAAATTCACTGTACATATTTTTTTCTGCCCTATCACATCTTGTTACAAATTATGCATTTTCTAGCATTAAAGAAAGTGATTATTCCAAATCAAATCAAACACATGAAATTTTACTGTATTTAAATAATACGCTTACCTCATTTAAAATAAAGCAAGGTACAGAGCAGTATACAGTTTGTTACTATTTGGGTAAAAAGTTAAAAAAAGGAAAAAAATATATTTGCTTTATTTGGAAGGATGTAAAAAAACTATTGGTCGTCTATATAAAAGGAAACTAAGTATCAAGGAAACAAAAGGTGGGAAAGTTTTCCCCTGCCTGTACATTCCTTTATTCTTAATAGAACTGAGTCATGTATTACTTTTTTAAAATATTAGATAAAATTATACTTACCTTAGAAAGCGTTCATACAAATGGCCAGAGGCAACTGAAAAAATGTTTAGAACATCTTTTTCCTTTTCATTATCTTCATGCAACCTTCTTGTGAAACTTGGAATAAAAACAGTAATTAAGTTTCTTAATATATATTTGCAAAATTTATACATCTAAATACTACTTTTGATAAACAATAAATATATGAAGTCTTTCAAAATAGTTATTAACTTTAAGCAAATACCTGAAGGACAATTATGAGTTATTTATAAATATGTGACAATATCACTTGAAGTTTTATGAGCTTTTATTTATAACATAGAATGCATTATACTGTCTCTAGGTTAATAAGATAGTATCTTTGGATCATTGTGAGTTGCAGAAGTTGTTTTGAAAACCAATGATGAGTTATGGCCTGTCATGGTCATATCCAGTCTTTTGAAACTTTATGAGCAGGCTAATAATGAGGGAATGAATAAAATGCAGAAGTGTAACTATGGCACATCAAGGATTGATGTGGCAATAGAGTAGGTCTATGAGTGTTGCTAACAAGGCTTTCCCACACTAAAGTATTATATAAAATCTTCCTATAATTTGGAGCTCCTCTGACTAGTATGTTCTCCAGACTGCACAGGCTACAAAGATCTACATATTCTGGGTGCCCTCCATGAGTAACAGAGGCTAGGGAGCTGTGTCCACTCAATGGTTTACATCCCAGAGTTTAATTAGGGTCACCTGTCATTCTACTACTTTTTGGATCCAGACAAACCCTATCTCATTTTTGTAAATGCAAAAATGATTGACTCTTACTTGGGGTATTCATGTAGTATATACTTTTTCTTTTTCTTAGTTAAAATGTATATTTAACTAATAATCATTTTTTATATAAACATGTTTTGAATAACTAAAATTTGGAAAATTCAACAACTTACAATTAACCTAGTAGATAGTTTGCCAAGTACAAATTGTTTTATCAAAAGTATTTTTTAAATCCTTTTTTTTTTGGTATTGGGGTTAGAACTCAGGGCCTTTCACATGCTAGGTAAGTACTCTACCACTGAGCCATAGCCCCTGCCCTCAAATCTTTTATTGTAATCCTCCAAGTAAGAAAACAGTAGATTTATGGGAGAATAACATGATTCTTCTTACCAAACAAGTCTATTATAGGAAAGAATAGCTAAAATGGGCAAAGTTCAAAATGATGAGGACACTTTTGACTGGTTATAACAGGATCTATTTAGGTTGATGAATCTACTTGGCCTGAAGTTTGTATTTCTTGTCTTCGATAAATGTTTAACCATCATAATTCAAATCAAGTTCAAATCTCTAAAACATATTTTCAAAGTTCTCTCTATGGCAGACAGCTTGTGATTTTAGCAGTCTAATATCCAATCTCCTTGCAGTACAATGGTTTGGTATTTGGGGGGAATAACTTCTCTTACAACTTCATTCTAAGAAGTTTAGGTAGGACAGGCCTTACCACTGACTAGAGATATGCATGTGACCCACGTGTGGTCAACAGGAGTTATCATGGTCAGTTCAGTTTGGGACCACTAAGTCAGCCTTGGAACTTTTGCTGGTATTATTTGGAAAGAGGCAAAGAAATAGTAAAACTAAGATGGAGAAACTTTTCAGATCACATCACTTTAATGACTAAAGTCAGGTCTACTCCTGGATTCTACAAGAGCCAATGCTTTCCTCTTTTGATTAACAATGTAACTTATACATTCCACCTTATATTCAATGTTGTAGCTAAGCAGGACTACTTTCTGTTCTTTGAGGAACATACCTACTCTTTTTGCCTTCATGTAAACAGGTACCTTCATTCTATCTCCAACTTTTGAATCCTATTTTTCCTTTAGAGGAGATCTTTGCTATACACAAGAAGTCTTTCCTGAGGTTCCTTTTAATTGGATATATCCTTTTTCTCCTTGGGTTGTACAGCACATACTTTAAGCTGTCCCCAGTTTCTCCTTGAGGAGGAGAAACAGGATCTGTGCACTTAGATTTTTACCATATGCAGGATTTCCACAGAGTAGACTCTATTAACCTAGTTATATATTAGACTATGCATAGTCAATACCTTTTAATGGAGTCCCACATTCCTTTTTTCTCATGCTTATCAAAAAGGATATCTTCCTTAATTTTGTCTGGTTTTTTTTGTACCTAGATAACATTGTAAAGAAAAAATTTAGACTTTGTCAGCCTTAAATGTTATAAAAGTTAGTTATAAAGTGAATTATATTAGACAAAATTGGAAAACTAAGAACAACAGTTACAGTAAACAGAGTCAGGATCCAGGAGCTATCCAAAGCACAAGGTTATAAGTTAAGTCTGATCTTCAATTATCAATTCAGTCTTTTGTTTTTCAGTTTTTTTTGTTACTTCTATACTATTAAATAATGTGTTTACACCTGGGTTTGCTCATTTATCAACTTTACACCTTATCTGGTAGTTATTTCTGTGTGCACAGATTGAGATGTCATTTACTTTTATGCTTATGGATGAGCAGCTCACATTAGTCTTCCTTCTCTTCTTCATCTGGAAATTTTGGTAGTTACACCTTCAACCAGTTCTTCTAATGAGGATTTTTATAACTTTAAACAATACTTATTTATTTATTCCAGCAACTTCAAGAGTTTCTCTTGCATCCTGTTTATAAGGATCCTATTATTTCTACCCTTTGCCTCCATCTTCTAACTGATATTAGTTAAACCTTTACTTTAGAATTTGCAAATGTAGGTAACACATCTGTTAGGCAAACATAACTTCATCCTGTGCATTTTGTTATGGTGATTCTAAGACTTGCAAGTCAGTAAACACTACTTAGTGCTTGCTTTGATAAAGTAAAATACTACCCACTGGGCAGTCTGAAAAGCTAAGTGAAAATTCTATTTCCTTCCTACAGTTAAAGTGAGACCACAACTGTGCCACTCACAGGAGACTTGCTATTTTGAATGAATTCTTCTTTCTTATATTCCACCAATGGAGAGCATTTTTTTTTCCCTTGGAATTTTATTTTTTCTTGTGGAGTTACATACATGTCTCCTTTCCATACCTCTAATACTTCGCAGTTTATTACTCTTGCTATCTATCTGGAATGCCTGTCTTGAAGAAATTTTTCTTGGAGCTCACAATTAACTGTTTCCTACTAGATGCTCTTTTCATTTGTTTACAGGTTAAGTTGCACCATTTCCTGAACTACTTGTCCTCTTTCTTAGTCTTCATCTTCCCTGTGCTGACAAACGCCTTTAAGAAGAAGGGATGTGAGAAACAGTTTTTCTACATCTTTATACTTCAGAAAATTTCTTTTGTTTCATATTTAAGAATTTGACTAGATGCAGTAAACTAGATTCAAAATAATTTTTCTCAGAACATTGAAGGCTTTGTTTTGCTTATTTTGTAACTAATTTTGCAAATTCTAAGACTGACACTGTGTATTTATTATAGTGACCTGTTTTTTTCTTAGCTCTTAGGATTTCTTTTTTTCTTTTGCAGTGCTGGGGATCAAACCCAGGGCCTTGTGTTTGCAAGGCAAGCACTCTACCAACTGAGCTGTACCCTTAGCCCCTTAGCTCTTAGGATTTCTGTGAACCATTTTCACTTATCCTACTTGGTAATTTGTGGTCTCTTCTGACAGGATGTTTGTTTTCTCTCCTCAGCTATAAGATACTCTCTCCATTTTATCTGTTCTTTCTGGAATTCCTCTTAGTGGGCTACTGGTGTTTAGGGTTGGTCCTTTAAGTTGCCTTTTTCTGCTCCCTTTTCTGTCTTTTTGCTGTGATTCTGAGTCAGAGGGTTAGAAGATCAAACCATTACTAGAAAACATCTCAAGGACATAGATATAGTTAAGGTATACACTATTTTTTAACTGATATTTTTCAACAACTCAAATATTCTTAGCCATTTATTGCTTCAAATACTACCTATATTCATTCTTTTCACTATCTTCTGGAATTCCATTTAAACTGATTTGATTCAATCAACAAATACTCAAGAAGTACTTTACAAAGCTAAACTGTCTTATCCTAACAGTTCTAATTAGGTAGGTTCTATTGTAAAATCCATTTTGTAAATGAGCAAATAAGCAAAATAAGACAGAAGAGGTTAAGTAATCTGTCCAAGGTCAGACAGCTGCTGAGTGGCACAGCCAGTACTATACCCACTCCCGCTATCCTAAACCTTCTCACTGTATTCACTTCATCTTTTATGCTCTCCGTTGTATTTTCCTTTGTTCCTGTTCCTATTGCATTTGGGATACTTGCTTAAATGATTAATTTTGGTGGTGCATTGCTGGTTTCTACTTTAAAAAAATCTGATATGTACTTTTTATAGTTTTCCATTTCCTGAAGTTATTTTCAAGCATGTTTTTTAAATGTCTTTAAATAAAATAAGCAAAGTTGTTTCATTGTCTGAGTCAACAAATGTAAACTGGAATCTTGAATGTCTGTTTTCTGTCGTTTCTCCTGGTTTTGTGTTTGCTTATTTTTGGCCATGTGCTGCCCTCTATACCTGAAAAATTTGATTTGCATTTTAGGTTATTTTAATCTTATTCCAAAGATATGACTGTTTCTGCCAGGTGTCTGTATATGCTATCAATCTGGAACTATTTTAGTATCAACTCAAGATTAAGAATTCCCTGGATTATTCTGTTGATACAAACTTGGACTAAAAAAATTACATGAGATAATGTACTGTTTTGTCCTTATCCTGAAGATATGACCAGTTTATCACAGCAGGGGGGTCTTCTAAAAAAAATCACCTGCTTTATATGGGTCCCAGGTTTCAATTTCTGTTCCTGAAACCCAGCAAATTAAATCAAAATGACAGTTCAAGTGTGACAGGACAAATGTTCCCAGGGAATAGCTGCTCTCTTGGGCCAAGAGAAGCTTCTGTGCTTGCTTACTTTTTCTAGGTTTTCAATTTCCCTTTCATTTTATTTCCTTACTCTCCTTATTATTTCATTATTGTCAGATCCTCAAGTGCATTTAAGATTTAAACATTTATCCAACATTTTTATTAGCCTTAAGTAGAAAGTTTGGTTTATTTAAAAGAACTATACCAGCCAACACTGAAAATTCCTCTTGTAATAGAAGACAATAAATAAAAAGACAAAAAATAAACTAACATTTTTAAAAAGTAAAGAAAAACATTCTTTTTCTCTCTTTAAGGAACATCACCTTTTCTTTTTAGGACTAATTTTTCAACCTGTGTTCCTGATCTCAGTTCTAGAATATAATCTGTAACATTATCTGGCTATAACATTATCTATAACATAAGGTAACATTATGCTAAAAAAAGAAAAAAAGAAAAAGTTATTCCTTCTTTCTTCAAGCTGTTTTCCCTTCATGACATTAATCTTCCTTCCTTTCGACGCAAGAGTTTCAACATAACATTTTAGCCAGTATAATTGTAACATTCTTCGTAGAATGAGAAGGAAGGAAAGGAAAAATAGATTCATTTAATATTAAGAATAAAGCCTATAAAAAGCTTCAGCCTCACACACCTGTACTTCCAGTATCTTGCTCTTGAAGCTATTTAATACAACAATGACATCCCCAGTGTCTGGTTGAGAGTCAGTTCCTCTATGCCTAAAATCAGAAAGGTGTTAAACACGGATGTTTATAATTTAAGAGTATATATACAATTATTATGACACAATTCATTTTGCCATAAGCATGTGTGGTATTACTTATGTGTATATCACTTACTGTTTACATACTCAGTTAAGATATACATATTTTAAAAATCATACATTTAATATAAATTTAAAAATTTATATTAAACATAAATAGCTGATTAAATTTGATACTATAACTGGGAAAGTTTAAACTCCTTCTTTCCTTGCTGTTGTATATCAAGGATATGACAAAATTCAAAACTTTTAATGTGACAATGACGATTAAAATGCGAACCATTTTCGTGGGGCTGTAGTTGTGGCTCAGTGGTAGAGCACTTGCCAGGCATGTGTGAGGCCCTGGGTTTGATACTCAACACTGTGTGTGTGTGTGTATGTATATGTGTGTGTGTGTGTGTGTGTGTGTGCATATATGTGTATATGTATACACAACTAAAAAAATTTTTAAAATGTGGAACATTTTCTAGACTTAAAAGTTTTTAATATATTAAATTAATTCTACATTGTCAGTTTTTCAATATCCACTAAAAAGTGGACTTTGAAATTTTCTTTTCTTTTTTTTTTGGACTTTGAAATTTTCAAATGGCAAAATTTGAAGGGCATTGTAAAATATAATACAAGACTGAAAATGTATCTGCTGTTATGGTTTGGATATCAGGTGTCCCCAAAAAGTTCCAATTAATGCAGGAATATTTAGAGGTGAAATAATTAGATTGTGAGAACTATAACCTAATGAGTGCACTCTAGTTTGAAGGAGCTGACAAGGTAACTGTGGCTAGAAGGACTGCTGTTTGCTGTGGCTCCTTCCCCTTTATTTCTCTCTGCTTCCTGACACCACCATGAGTTGAGCAGCTTTCCTTGGCTGGGTCATTGCCCCATGATGTGCTGCCTCCCCTTGGGCCCAGAGGAAGGGAGTCAACCATCTATCACTGAGACCTCTGAAACCTTGATCCCCAAATAAACAATTTCTCCTCTATGCTATTCTTGTTAGGTATTTGGTTAGTGATATAAAGACTCACAAAACAGATGTCCATTTGTATCACCTTATTGTTTTTATTTTATATTACATATAATGAAGATCATTCTTTAATTTACAAAATTGCTTGAATGATTATGAAGTTATACTTAATTACTTTTGATATTTTTCCTGTGTACTCAAACATTCTGTTGTAGAAATTATTTACAATTTGATTAAATTTTGGCAAAGGGAAGAAATCAGAAGTCAAGTTAGTAATTGCTTTTGAATTCAACCCCACTCTACCAGGTGGCCGAGGTAATAGTGATGATCAAAGACACCACTAATGTTTCTGGAAAGAATTTATTTGTGGAAATGTGGTGCATACTAAGATAAGGCAGGAAACTTCCTTATACTGCAGGAGTCAGAAAATTGAACACTTTTTTTGGTGGTTGTTTGTAGACTCCTTTGTATGGTTCTGGTTGATAATTAGATTCTGCTGAACAGATAGCATCTGGACCTGAGAAGTGAGTGGGGCTACATGGTAATGCTTGGCAAGTTTCTTTTGGCGAGCACAGTCATGGACACATGGGGTTTTCTACATCAAAGTTCCAGTGTCAAATGCATAGCTTTCTGTCAAGACAGAAAGCTACTGTACTGTCAAGACGGCTGAGAGCAGCTTCTTGCTTTTTCACTTTTAGAATCTTAGGAGAGGACTTTCTCTTTGGTCACTTCCTCAGCTCTGAACTACAGAACATTTCTGCAAGCCAGCCCTCCTGGAGAACTTACTCCTTTTCAATTCTTCCTAACACAATGTAAAAGCATCCGGTTCCGTTTGCTAAATCCTCTGATAATATGGGAAATCAGCCATCTGCTATGGTTTGATTGCTTGCACCTCTAAAACTCCTGTTCAAACTGAATTGCCATTGTGATGGATTATTAAAGGATAAGACCTTTAGAGCAAATTATATTCCAAGCTTTTTGTGATTATGTCAAAAACTATCTTAATGTTATATAAAACTAAAAAGATTTTTACCAAAAAAAAAAAAAAAAAATGAAGAAGAAAAAGAAACAAAACCCTATTTTGAAAAAGGTAAGACCCACAGGAATTTGGCTGTGAGCAGGGCCCCACCCTTGTGGAGGGTGTGATGCCATTTTAAAGGTGAGTGTGGCCCTCTCTTGTACTGTTGCCTTGTGCCTTTTGTCATGGAGTGACACAGTAAGAAGGTTCTTTCCAGAGGTTGGTCCCTTGATTATGAATTTTCTAGCCTCTAGAACTGTGAGAAAATAAATTTCCATCCTTGTACTAAAACAATGTACAAGCAACTTTCTCAGTTTTACAGGTAGTTTGTATTTTATACTTTTATTTGTGAACTTTCTTATGATATCCTAAAATTGACAATTAAAAATTATATATTTTTACTATGCATGTTTTGAAACACAAACATCATGAAATGGCTAAATTAAGCTAATTAATACACAAAAATATTTTTTTGTGGTGAAAACTTTTTTAAAAATTTTTTAAAATATATGATAGTAGAATGTATTTTGACATATCATACATACACAGAGTATAACTTCCCATTCTTGTGGTTGTACATGATGTGGAGTTACACTGGTTGTGTATTCATATATGAATATAGGAAAGTTTTGTCCTATTCATTCTACTGTCTCTCCCACTCCCATCCCCCTGCCCTACCCCTCCATCCAATCTGGTGAATCTCCAACCCACCCCCTCTGCCCCACTGAAAGTCAGCATCTGCAGAGAGAAAAAACTCTTAAAATCTACTCTGAGATTTTCAAGAATGTAATACATTGTTATTAACTACAACGACCATGATATACAATAGAGCTCTTGTTTCATTTCTCCTAAATGAAATTTCAGATTAACCAATACCATCCCTTCCCCACCCCACCCTCACCCCTGGTGGTCACAGTCCTACACTTGGTTTCTATAATTTTAACCTTTTAGGTACCACATATAAAGTGAGATCATGCAGTATATATCTTTCCACACATGGTTTATTTCAATTACCAATGTCCCCCATATCCACAATGCCACAAATGGCAGGATTTCCTTCTCATAAGGCTTTGTTCCTTTAGTGGTGTTACAATTCCCTGACTTGATGATCCTTGTGGCTCTATGTTGGTGTCTGCATACTTGAGGAAGTTTAAGGACTTATTCCAGTGTTTGCAGACTGGTTTTGTCTGAGAGAGCCCTTTGTTAGTCAGCCTATGCAGAGATTCTGTAGAGCCTGAATGGTGTGATCTATGGTGGGGAGGACATGGAACCTGAATTTGTGTATCGGGTAGGCCTAAGAGTGGAGCAGGCCTGGAACTGAGTCCATCGGGCAGGTCGAGAGCCTGGGGTTATGGAATCTTGTTTGAAACCAGGTCCTGGAGGATCAGTTTGTGGGTACTGACTGGGAGACTAGGGCTTTAATGACTCTGAGGCCTGCTTGGTGCTGGGTGTAACTAGAGTGGGCCTGGGTTTTGGATCCAAGACAAAGTTCAGTGTTCACTTTCTTCTCTTTCTGGTGGAGGATTGATCTCCTTCTAGGTTGTGCTAGCAGGAGTTGGGAGAAGATGCTGAAGATCAACAAAACCTGTCTTCCTACCCTCTTCAATGATTTTTTTCCTTATTTCTGTGCTACAATCAGGTGTTGTAATATCTTATCGGATTTCCTTAGTTTTTAAAAAGGGACTTTTGTACATGGACAGTTGTTCAAATTCTATAGGATAGATAAGTCCTGATAAATCACATTCTGTCATCTTACTGATATTTGGACTTAGACCAATCTTAACATTTTAATTGCTGTTTTGATGATATTGGTTATATTGCACTAAATAATTATCCACCACCTAAAAAAATTTAAAGAGGTTCATATAACTCACCCAACTATTTGATAAATATCTTCTGATTTTCCTTGGCGTAATTTCAGTATCCAAGCACCTGGGTTTGCTTTTAATTGAAAATAGCCCTTTTAAGATGAGAGAAAAAAATCACTGACTTACATAATTAAGCACATCCAATTATTCGTAAAAAGCTATAAATAAACTATTCAAGAAAGCATTTACCAACTGTGGAAAGAAAAAATTCTACAAATAAGTTCCAAGAAAGGAGATTTTACAATAACCTTTAAAAGTGCGTTCTGGGGAAGGGGCAACATGGTGGATTAGTGAGGCAGCATTCTCCTAACTCAGCTACCCAGAACTCAAGCCATGGGAATAGTTTCTCCCTGAGGCTTAGAGTGAAAAATCCTGAGACTGGAGGTGCAGTTTGCCCTAGCCAAATCAGAGACTGCTTGACTTGTTGAATGAATCTAAAAAAAAAAGTTGCCAAGTTTATCAACTGTCCACAGAGAGCTGATCCAAGAGCCATCCTGGGACCACAGCATGGCAGCGCCAACGGAAACTGGAAACTCAGATCTGTGAGTTCACAGCTAGGTTTGCGTAAATCTATCTGAGCCTCGCAAAACTTAATTGAGCCTAGTAAATCCATGGAAAATCAAAAACTGAGAGCATTTTACCTGGGGAAAACCTCCCACAAGTTGGAGAGGTTACAGAGAACCCAGACCTTCCCAACCCTGTAAAGCCTGTGGCTCAGGCTCACAGGGGCTAATAATGCCAGCTACAGAGGATTAGGAAGTTAGAAGGGTGGGTATAAGGGCACTTGGCTCTCCAATTGCCTGGCTGACCAATCCTGGCACCCACCAGGTTTCCAGGGCCCACCCAGGCTGACACCTGCCGAGTCCCAGAATCAGCCCAGTCCCTGAATCAGCCCAGTCCCTGAATCAGCCCAGTCCCTAGCACCTCCCTGGTCCAGTACCCGAAGGGTTCCCAGGTCCTGGTGCCCACCTGTGTAAGTATCCACAGAGTTCCAGCACTAGCCTAGTCCTCGGAGACCTCCTCACTTTGGCACCTGCCTGGTCCAGAACTGGTCCAGCTTCCACCCAGTCTGGCACTCTGTTGGGTCGCCAGCACTTACCTGTCCCTGTAACCCACACAATGGGTCCCTGGGTCCTGGGTGCCCAAGTCCAGCACACACCTGGGTCTCCACAGCCCTTCCACCTCGCCCACTATTTTGCCCATTAGGCCCACAGCTTCTCTGCCGGCCAACAGCCCAGCCTGCCAGGTTGCACTCTGCCACCAGGCCTACCCAGTCCAGCCCACAGATTCACTACTGGCCCACAGAGCCCAAAGCCTGGCCCTGATTTGCACCTAGGCCTGCCAGACACAACCAGCAGCTTCATCATTGGCCTAGCCAGCAATAATGCCGCCCAGCCCACCCACTGCAATCTCCCAAGAAGGGAAATTGGGAAGATTTAAACCTGAACCTTCAACTCAGTGACCAACACAATAAAAAGGACTCACGGCCCACAGCCCATGCTCTTGCACTCAGTTCATACCTCAAGAAGAAATGTACAGATAGTAAACACGTATGCTCACTATTTTGTCCACTATAGTGGAAATGACTCCTTAAATTTCCTAACTTTTCACCAATATTTTTCACTTCTTTTTTTTGCTGTTGGTTTGTTTTGTTTTGCTGTTTGTTTTTAGTTTTCTGTATGTAGTTTTTATCTGAATGTGTACTGACTGATTCAAAGACACTTATACATACATACTTGTTTCTCTCTCCTCATTTCTAACCTTCTTTTTTTTGAAGGTGTTTTTTCCCATGCTGTGTTCTTTAAGGGCTAGGGGTTTTGATTAGAATATTTTGAATTTGTAGTCTTTGCCATGACTCTATCTCCCTTGTCTCCCTTTCTCTTTTTTGCTGAAAGCCAAATTCCATTCTCTTTCGTCCTCTATGTTCTACCTTCTACTTTTTCTTTCCCTTCTTCCTCATTAAAGACATATCCTAAGTTACTGCTGCATCTGCCCTCTTCACTATTTGAAACTGTACTTTCCTACCATCCTGTCTCTTCTTTCCTCATACTCAACTCTACCCTTAATACCTCTTAATATATATTTCAATATATAATATCTGTCCATACCATCAATGCCACAGCAATAGTTAACACAGTAAAGCCATAAGATAACACCTATTGTTTGATACTATGCCAGACATAATTCATGATTATATACTGTTTTTACTGATGGAAATTGCTGATCCTAATATTTCTGTGTATTGTATCGATTAACACTATAGATATCAAAATTAGGAACTAAGTATCTAGTCTACTACTATGTATTGTTTGCATAGATTGTTGCTATCATTGGGCTCTCCCCCCAATCTGTGAGGTTCTAGTAACATAAAGGGACACTATAAACTTGTAAGGTAGAAACTCTACAGCTTCAGATCCATCCAGATAGATGGGAAAACAGTATGAAAAGGCAAGGGAACAAACTCTCTCAAACAACACAGTATACCTCAACAACAGACTCCACTGACACTACAGCAGAGGAAATGTCACATAGAATTCAGAAAGTCCACAGTTAAACTGATCAATGAGGTAAAAGATGACCTAAGAAATGAAACCAGGGAGAAAAATACAAGAAGTGAAAGATCACTTCAATAAGAAGAAAAAAATCCTGAAAAAGAATTAGTCGGAAATCCTCAAAATGTAGGAATCAATAAGCCAATTTTAAAATTCACTGGAAAGCATCACCAGCAAACTAGACCACTTGGAAGACAGAGTTTCAGGCAATGAAGACAAAATATATAATCTTGAGAATGAAGTTGACCACAGAGAAAAGATGTTAAAAGACCATGAACACAAACTGCACAAAATATGGGATGACATGAAAAGACCAAATTTAAGATTTATTGGGAAAGATGAAGGTTCAGAAATACAAACTGAAGGAATGCACAATCTTTTCAAAGAAATAATACCTGAAAATTTCACAAACCTTAAGAATGAAATGGAAAATCAAATACAGGAGGCATATGGGACCCCAAATATACAAAATTACAACAAACCTACACCAAGGCATATTATTATGAAATTCCTAACACACAGATTAGGGAAATAATTTTAAAGCCTGCCATACACAAAGAACAGGTCATACTTAGAGGGAAACCAATCTAAATCTCAGCTGATTTATCAGACTCTCAAAGATAGATCTTAGAATACTAAATACCAAGCTCTGAAAGAAAATGGACGCCAACCAAGAATACTATACCCAGCAAAATTAAGCTTCAGAATTGAGGATGAAATAAAAACCTACCATGATAAAAGTTAAAAGAATTCACAACTAGAAAGCCTGAACTACAAAACATACTCAATAAAATCTTTTATGAAGAAGAAATGAAAAATAAAGGTGAAAACCAGCAAAAGGGAGGAACTACTCTAGAAGAATAGTTAACCAAAGGAGAAACTAATTCAAATTAAAACCCAGAAATAACTCAAGATGACAGGCAATAAAAATTATCTCTTGATAATGACACTGAATTTAAAGGGCCTGAACTCATCCATCAAAAGACAGAGACTGGCAGACTGGATTAAAAAACTAGACCCAACAATATGCCTTCTCCAAGAGACTCACCTCATAGGCAAAGATATTCACAGATGGAAGGTAGAAGGTTGAAAAAAAAACATATCATTCATATGGAGCTCATAAATAAGCAAAGGTTTCTATCCTCATATCTAATAAGGTGGATTTCAAGCCAAAGTTAATCAGAAGAACAAAGAAGTCCATTTCATATTGCTTAAGGGAATTATACAACAAAAAGACATAACAATAAATAATATTTATGCCTCAAACAATGAAGCATCTACATACATCAAATCAACCCTTCTCAATTTCACAAATCAATTAGACCTCAACACAATAATACTGGGTGACTTTAACATGCCTGTCTCTTCACTGGAAAGATCCTCCAAATAAAAACTAAATAAAAAAGCTATAGAACCCAAAAAATGCAATTAATAATTTAAACTTAAACAGATATACATAGAATATTTCATCATCAATGACCAAATACGCTTTCTTCTTAGCAGGACAAAGATCCTTCTCTAGAATAGTCATATTTTAGGCCACAAAGCAACTCTTAGCAAATGTAAAAAAACAGAGGTAATATCTTGCATTTTATCATATAATAATGGAATGAAATTAGAAAACAATGATAAAATAAAAAATAGGAGCTACTCCAACATGTGGTGTTATGGTTTAGATGTGGTGTCACCCAAAAGCTCATGTGAGAAAATGCAAGAAGGTTTGGAGGAGAAATGATTGTGTTACAGCACTAACCTAATCAGCAAATTAATCCCTGATGGAATTAACTGTGAGTGGTAAATGGAGGCAGGTGGGGTGTGGCTGGAGGAAGTGTTTCATTGGGGCCTATTTTATATCTGGAAAATGGAGTCTCTCTGCTTCCTGATCACCATGTGAGCTACTTCCCTTTGCCACACTCTTCCACTATGATATTCTGCCTCACCTTGAGCCCAGAGGAATGGGCTTCTATATAGCCTTTATAGTTTCTCTGAAACCGTGAGCCCTCAAACTTTTCCTCCTTTACAATTGTTCTGGGTGGGTCTGTTAGTTACAGCAGTAAAAAAGCTGACTCAAACACCTGGAGACTAAATACACTACTGAATGACCAATGGATAGCTGTAGAAATCAGGGATGCAATAAGAAAGAGTACTTACAGGTCAATGACAACAGTGATACAACATATCAAAATCTTTGGGACACTATGAAGGGTTATAAAAGGAAAGTTTATTGCATTGAGTTCATGCATTAAAAGTCTAGAAAGTCACCAAATAATATTACATATCAAAGCCTTAGAAAAAGAAGATCAACAAGAAAAGAAGATAGGAAATAATTAAAATCAGAGCTGAAATCAATGAAATTGAAATAAAAATTCAAAAAATTAATGAAACCAAAAGTTGGTTCTTTGAAAAAATAAAATTGATAAACCCTTAGCCAAGCTAACAAAGAGAAAAAATGTCAATTACTAAAATTTGTGATGAAAAAGAAAATATCACGATGGACACTATTGAAATACAGATGACAACCAGAAGCTATTTTGAAAATCTATACTCCAACAAAATAGAAAATCATGAAGACAGCAACAAATTTCTAGAGACGTATGACCTACCCAAACTGAATCAGGAGGTTGCAGAAAATTTAAACAGACCAATTTCAAGCAATGAAAATGAACACAACATCAAAAGCCTACCAAGAAAGAAAAGCCCAGGACCAGACGAATTCTCAGTCAAGCTCTACCAGACCTTCAAAGAACTTACACCAATACTCTTCAAAATTTTCCATGAAGTTGAAAAGAAGGGAACCCTTTCAAACTCATTCTATGAAGCTAGTATCACCCTGATACCAAAACCAAAGACACATTAAGGAAGAAACTTCAGACAAAGATCCCTGATGAACATAGATAGATGCAAAAATTCTTAATACTGGCAAATCACATAAAAAAGCATATTAAAAAGATGGTGCACCATGATAAGGTGGGGTTCATCCCAGGGATGCAAGGTTGGTTCAACACGTGGAATCAATAAATGTAATTCATCACATCAACAGACTTAAAGACAAGAATCACATGGTTATCTCAATAGATGCTGAAGAAGCATTTGACAAAATATAGAACTCATTCATGTTCAAAACACTAGAAAAACTAGGGAACAGTAGGAACATACCTCAACATTGTAAAAGTCAAATATATTAAACCCAAGGCCTACATCATTCTAAATGGAGAAAAATTGAAAACATTCCCTCTAAAAACAGGAATAAGCTCACCATTTCTATCAACATAGTTCTTGAAACTCCAGCTAGAGTAATTAGGCAAAATATAGGAATTAAAGGAATCTAAATTGGAAAAGAAGAGCTCAAACTGTCTCAATTTGCCAAGGAAATGATTCTATATTTAGAAGACTCTCCCCCTCAAAAAAAAACAAAACTTCACCAGAAAGCTTGTAGAACTCATCAATAAATTCAGCAAAGTAGCAGGATGTAACATTTTCTACATTCTTATATCCCAATGATGAATCAGCTGAAAGAGAAATTAGAAAAACTATCCCATTCACAATAGCCTCAAAAAAACAAAACAAAATGAACAAAAACTTAGGAATCAATCTAACAAAAGAGGTAAAAGACCTCTGCAATGAAAACGACAAAACACTAAAGAAACAAATTGAAGATGACTTGAGCAGATGAAAAGATCTCCCATGTTCTTGGATAGACAGAATTAATATTGTCAAAATGGCCATACTACTAAAAGCACTATACAGATTTAATGCAATTCCTATTAAAATTCCAATTCTTCATAGAAATAGAAAAAGCAGTCATGAAACTCATTTGGAAAAATAAGAAGCCCAGAATAGCTAAAGTAATACTTACTGAGAAAAGTGAAGTAGGAGGTTTCACAATACCAGACCTTAAATTATACTCAGGACTATAGAAACAAAAACAGCATGGTTTTGGCACAAAAACAGGTATGAAGACCAAAGGAACAGAACACTTAAAGACAAACCCACATAAATACAGCTATCTCATAACAAAGATGCCATAAACATACATTGGAGAAAAGGTACCCTCTTCAACAAGTGCTGGGAAAACTGGAAATCCATATGTAGAATAAAATTTAACCCCTATCTCTCACTCTGCACAAAACTCAAAGTGGATGAAGGACCTAGACATTAGACCAGAGACCCTGTACCTACTAGAAGAAATCATAGGCTCAATTCTCCATCATGTTCACTTAGGAACTGACTTCAAAATGTAAAATCAAGAATCAATAAATGGAATGGTATCAAACTAAAAAGCTTCTTCATAACAAAGCAAACAGTCAAGAATATGAAGAGAGCACCTCCTGAATGGGAGAAAATCTTTGCCACCTGCATGTCAGAGCATTAATCTCTAGGATATACTAAGAATTCAAAATACTTAATACAAAAAAAGAAATAACCCAGCAATAAATGGACAAAGGAACTGAACAGACACTTCACAGAAGAAGAAATATGAAGGGTCAACAAATATATGAAAAAATGTTCAATATCTCTTAGAGAAATGCAAATTAAAACTCCACTGAGGTTCCATCTCACTCCAGGCAGAATGGCAATTATTGAGAATACAGGTGGGGCTGAGATTGTGGCTCAGTGGTAGAGAGCTTGCCTTGCACTTGTGAGGCACTGGGTTCGATCCTCAGCACCACATAAAATGAATAAAATAAAATAAAGGTACTGAGTCCATCAACAACTAAAAAATTAAAAAAAGAACAAAGGTAACAATAAATGTTGGCGAGGATTTGGGGAGAAAGGTTCACTCACGCATTGCTGGTGGGAATGCAAACTGGTGCAACCACTATGGAAAGAAGTATGGAGATTCCTAAGAAAACATGCAATGGAACCACTATTTTAAGCAGTTATCCCACTCCTTGGCATATACCCAAAGAACTTAAAATCGGCACACTACAGTGACACAGTCACATTAATGTTTATAGCAGCTCAATTCATAACTAAGCTATGGAACTAAGCTAAGGTGCCCTTTAAGAGATGAGTGAATTAAGAAAATGTGGCACATATACGCAATGGAATATTACTCAGCCATAAATAAGAATGAAATTATGGCATTTGCTGGAAAATGGATGGAACTGGAGAACATCATGCTAAGTGAAATAAGTCAATCAAAAACAAAAAAAAAAAACAAAGGACAGTTGTTCTCTCTGATATGTGGATACTATAGTAAGTGGGTAGGAGGTTAAGAACCGAAGTTCATTAGATTAGACAATGGAGAATGAAGGAAAGGGAGGGGAGATGGAAATAGGAAAAACAGTACAGTGAACTGGACATAACTTCCTATGTATATATATGAATACACAACCAGTGAAATTTCACATCAGGTAATTATCTTATTCAAAGAGTCAGGTTTTTTTTTTTGCGAGCTGTTCAGCATTAGGAGAATAAAGAGCATTTCATCTTGCTAGTAGGAATACTTGGAGAATTTCACCAAAACATTCAGTTAAGTATCATCAATTTAGATATTTAGGATACTTACAAGATTGGCCATCACTATTGTATCGACCACAACAGGTTTATTTTTTGTGCCCAGTGTAAACTGCAGACCCCGAGGAGGTTGTTCTGTTGTTGCATCAAAACAATGTCCTTCAAGTAGTAGATACTCTAGTTCATATTCCGCTGTAACAGCTCCCTCAATCTGTGAAGGGAGCATATCATTGTTTTTGGTATTAGTAATCCTAATACAAATTTCATAATTAAAAATGTGATTGTTTTAATATTGCCAATGTATTTTAGTGGGTCAATTAAGTCTGCATATTTTATACATTTGTAAACTGATTAGCTAAATCACTTTCTTCAAGACTAAAGCTCATGATGAATACTCTTTCTCATAACATCTGATTTATAGATGATAAATAATATCACCAAGTGGGAAAGACACTGGGCACAGATGGGTGTTCCATAATTTGTAGTAATCAAAGGATATTTTGAAGGTAGATTTAGATGGGATAGTTCTCAAAAAAAAAAATCTTCAGTTTGCTATTGCTGTGGGGCACCCACTTCAAATTGGGCAAAAAAGCCAATATATCATCTCTTTGGTTTCTTATAATTTTTTCCCCCATTACTGGGGACTGAACCCAGGGTGTCTGACCTGAGTTAAATCCCCATAAGAAATAAGTTATTTCTTATTTTGAGACAGGACCAAAGTTGCTCAATCTGGCCTTGAATTTGCTATTCTCCTGCCTCACTCTTCCAAGTAACCAGGATTATAGGTGCTTATCAAAACACTTGGCAGTTTTCTTTTAATGAAAAGAAAAATTAAGATTAAGCTTCCAATTTTGAAAGTAAAAAGGAAAACTACAAATCACCCACAGACTAAATATTTGTGTAAGCATAAACACATTGATTTTTCTTTTTCCATAACCTTTTCCCCAAGAAAGTGCAGTTTGCTTTTTCATTAAACATGGTTTTCTCAGAATGTGTCCCTGCCCTCCATAAAAATCTTTCTATTTTTGAGACAGGATCTTGCTATGTTGCTCAGCTGCCCTTGGACTCCTAGTTTTCTTGCCTCCACCCCTCAAGTAGCTGGGTCTACAGGTGCAAGCTATCATGCTCAGCCTTCACAAACATCTTTCTGTATGGCTATACATTCCGACTGTTTCCAGATTTTTTGTATTGCAAATGTTATACTATTTCAGGGATAAAGCTTTTCTCTATTTCATATGAACAAGATAACCAAACATGAAAATAAATCAAGTGGGGATTTCAACATTTTGGGAATTGTTAGAATGATAATAACAGTGATATCAGTGTGGTTTTATTTTAACATGAGGTTTTTGCATGACTTTTAGTCTTTTTAGGATGGAGTATTTAGAAATATTCTATATAATACAGATGCTTATCCCTAAATTATCTCAGAAACAGACTATGCATAGCATTTAAGTTCTGTTATAATTTTACTGATTAAAGAACATCTTTGAAGACAATATTTGTTTTAAAAACTTTAGATCTTAAATGTTTTTAATTATTACTATTCTAATGATGAACTTCAGATACTTAAACTGTATCCAGAGTCCTTATAGCAATTTGCTTAAATGGAAATACCTCCATGGAAGAGACTTAGAATAAGAAAACATTATTTAGAAAAAGATTATAGAGATAATCTAGTTCAACTTTCACATTATAGATAAGGAAACAGTACCCTAAAAAGACAAAGCTAAGCTTAATAACTTTTTTTTATTATGAATTAGGTATCAGGACAGAGCCCAACTATATTTAACCAGTTTGATTAACTCTTTTTCGTTTTATATTAATGTGAAAATTTCTCTTGTTCCTATAGGTTTGCGTAACAGATTTAAATTCTGTTGACTTATTCAAACTACAATACCAAAATAACCAATTCCTTTTTTTTTTGTCTTGTGATATTTATTTAAGCAAGAGTGACTATTACAGTAATTTTTTTATTGGTTCTTCTTAGCTATACATGACAGAATCCATTTTGATAAAATCATTTAAGCACATATACAGAGTAATATATCTAATTAGGACCCCATTCTTGCAGACAGGCATGATGGTGGGATTTACTTAGATATTTTCTTTCCTTTTTTTGGGGGGCGGGTGGTGGTGCTGGGGATTGAACCCAGGGCCTTGTGCTTGCGAGGCAAGCACTCTACCAACTGAGCTATATCCCCAGCCCAACTTAGGCATATTCATATGTGTATACAGGAAAAGTATGCTAGATTTATTCTACTGTCTTACCTATTCCTATCCCCCCTCCCTGTCATTTCCCTCTGCCTAATTATTGAACTTCTCTTCCCTCCCCCCTTTATTGTAGTTTAGCTTCCACATATCAGTGAAAAATTCAACCTTTGGTTTTTTGGAATTGGCTTACTTCACTTAGCATGAGAGTCTCCAGATGCATCCATTTACTGGCAAATGTCAGCCACTCTTCTTTACGGCTAAGTAATATTCCATTGTGCATATGTAACACAATTTCTTTATCCATTCAAATGTTGATGGTCATCTAGGTTGGCTTCACAGCCAGCTATTGTGAACTGTGCTGTAAACACTAATGTGGTTGTGTCAATGTAATATGCTGATTTTAAATTCTTTGGCTACATGCCAAGGAGTGGGATAACTGGTTCAAATGGTGGTTCCATTCCTAATTTTTTGAGGAATCTCCATACTGCTTTCCAGTCTTTTTTAAAAAATATTTTTTAGATGTTGATAGACCTTTATTTTATTCATTTATTTATAAGTGGTGCTGAGAATTGAACCCAGTGCCTCACACCTGCTGGGCAATCACTCTACCAACTGAGCTACAACCCCAGCCCCACCAATTCCTTCTTAAAAGAGGTCTTTTGAGTTGTGACTGTCTGACTTTTAGCTTTCCTATAACCACTTCCTTTTCCTTTAATTGTGGCATTAATGCTGGTTGTGCAATAAAGTCTTTGTAGTTACAATCACGTGAATGAAGTCCTGCTACAAGAGGAGCTTCCTAGATCAATTTATTTTCCAGGCACTTATACAATGTTTGGAAACTTGATGTTGTGTGGGATATTTGTGCAAACTAGTGCACAAGACAAATGTCTCATGTTACTCCCGTTCTTGCCAGAATGTACTTTTTCCCTTAACCACTTCTACCTCTACTCTGATAAATGGCTTTGTTATTACCTTACATTTTTCTAGGATAACTGCAGATATTATTTTAAGTATTATAGCACACAATAGAAGAGCTTGAGAGGCAGTAAACTTTTATGTATGCTAGAATTTTTAATTCCCTTTTTTATATTCACTTAAATCTGTGAGGATATAGGGAATTTTTGTTTCTTTTACTCTTCTAACTTTAAAGTTAAAGCTACTATTCATTTGAACAGCTTCAAAAATGATAGCATGGGTTTGCCCCTCACTACCTGTTACTCTACAGCTGCTGAGACTCGCCACTAGGCTCCACTTCCTTTTTAACCTGTACTATTTCTCCTGCTACAAACTTCAAACTCTTCCCTCTCTAACACTTGCTTAGTGTTTATCTTACCAGTACATATTGTTGAACTCTGTTGACAAAGAATCCAACTGAGGCTGTTAAGAGATCTAACTGATTATGGAAAAAAACAGATACATATTGTCTTTTTTCCTCCCTTGTTGCAAAGTTCATTTCTGAACTTTTTCTCATAGATTTTATTACTTTGCTACTTTCCTAATGTTTCCCTAGATTTGAAGAACTAATTTCAGATGGTGGCTGTGACTCAGTTTTAGGTATTTTTTGAGTGGGTCAGCTTGGGGGTACGGAAAAGTACATTATAGGCAAATGATTAGGATCCCACAGAATCTACTCATGAATAAATCAAAATAAATTTGCCTTAGGCACAAAAGTAACATATGAGAAGCATAATAAATATTATGAGCAATCTTAACCATATCATCACAGCACCTAGAAATAGGTCTGAGGGAAAACAAGAAGGAAGCATTTCTCTTCAGTTCCTGAATATCATTCTTAGGAAAGATGTACTGAAAAATTTTGTGGTTTTGGGATCCTCTTTCTCATTCTGAGTTCAATGTTTTGAATGATTTGATGTATTTTAAAATGTTATTTCTATGTGATATATGAAAGACAACAGGCAAGGAATAGAAGTCTCAATATTCTTAGACTAAGGTCACACTGGAGGTAATGACATTATGGTTTAGATCTGAGGTGTCTCCCAAAAGCTCATGTGTGAGACAATGCAGAAGTTCAGAGTGAAGTGACTGGGTTATGAGAGCCTTAACCTAGTCAGAGATTAAATAGGTAACCTAGACAGGGATTAAATGGGTAGTAACTGTAGGCAGGTAGGGTGTGGTAGAGGAGGTGGGTCACTGGGGGCATGCCTTTGGGGGTACATATTTTGCTTGGGGAATGGACCTCTCTCTACTTCTTGGTTGCTATGTCCCCAGTTGCTTTCCTCTGCCACACCCTTATGCCAAAATGTTCCATCACACCTCAGGTCCCAAAGAATAAAGTAAGCCTTTTGTGAACTGAAACCTCTCAAACTGTGAGTCCCAAATAAACTTTTCATGCTCTCCTTGTCAGGTCTTTGGTCACAGCAACACAAAGTTGACTAAAACAGATGGGAAGCAGGTGTAACCAGCCTGCAATAAATTTTATTTCCTGCTTTTTACCCTAATTTAGAAGGGACTGCTTTCTCTGGTCACATGTGAGCCATAAGTAACAAAAAGATTTGAACGAGAGTCCCTCTTGAAGTTAAAAACTAAACTTGAAGGCAGAATAGGTAATTTGTAGTGTTGGCTTAGGTTGCTGTGTGTTTATATCTTTTACACTGTTCATCTTAATGTAGTCTTTGTGGGCTAGTGGTATGAGACAATGAAAAGGGTGAAGGCACCTAGGATCCTGGAAAATGAGAGGCTGAATTTGGAAGGTAAGGGAACTTAAAGAACTAGAGCTAGAATCACAAAGAACATGCTGATGAGCATCTGTGTAGTATGATGGTTCACTTGCTACAACTGTACTACTGCTAGGAACTCATTCTACTCCTCTCTGTTTAGATGACTTTGCATTAATAACTTACGTCTTTAAGGTGAATATTGTCAAGGTCACAGTTGCTATGTACTGTTTCAACCAACCAGCCTTCTGGAGTAATCATGTTGAGGGTCAGAAGAGGTGATTCAGGGATGTCCAGGAATTTTGCCACTGGTCCAAGAGGGTTATCATTAGCCCCTGACATCAGTTCTGGTTCCAGGACAAAACGGTAAAAGCTGTTAAGAAAACATAAAATTACTGTGACCAAAATTGAAAATATTATTCTAAAGTATTTTAAAATTAAAAATGATTTAATAAACATGGTCACAAAGTCTTAAATCAAAAAAGTTAAATATGCCCTGTACTGAAGTTAATGAAGAGTATGCAATTATTCTTGACACTGTTATTTATAAGACTATTCAGTATAATCTTATTTTCTCTTAATGAATATGATTTGAGTCCTTTTAAGATATATTTGACTAATGCAATTTGTAATAACTTATGATCTTAATTGACTCACTCATCCTTCTTCATGTTTGACCATGGTTTATTTTTTTGGCTCCTTAATTAAATCTTAGCACTCCAAATAGTACGAAGAGAAAATGATACCCAGAAAACAAGTAAAATTCAAGTAGTAGTTTTGGTACCAATTTTAAAAGTTGAATTAAAAACAAACAGGACTGAGTTAAATGCAGCTGCTTAGTAGAGCTTTTAGACATATCTGCAGTTTCACTGTATTTTAGCCTCATCTTTCAATATCATGTATAATACAAATTAGTTACAGGTTCAGAATAGCTAAAGACTGTAATCAAGGATGTCAGCTGTGTTGTCAGGGAGAGGATCTACTACTACTAGCCCTTGTCCCTGTTGGGCTGCAGTGGAGAGGGTTGTAGTTCTCACTTGTGGTTGGCTGGACAGTGCTTTCAGGTGCTTGTCACAAGGGAATCTCCCAATGCCTCGCAGAGAAACATGCAAGAAGAGCCAGAGAGAAAGAGAGACAGAGAGACAGAGAAAACACAAGACATAAGTCACTAAGTGCACAAGAAACATTCCATCATTTTTGCCACATTTTGCTCAGGAGAATCAGTCTAGCCCTTATCTCCAGAAGATACTACACAGCATGAATCCCAGGTGACATAGATCACTGGAAGCTATGTCACAGAGGTAGCTCCACATTTAAAACAAAACGATAAGTGGAGACACAGGAAAGAGAACAGTCATGAAATAAATGATACCAGACAAGTAGTCAGTACTGTCAAATGCAGCAGAAATGCCAAGAAAGAATTCTCCCACGAATGCTGCAAATGGCATTATTTTGTGTGTGTGTGATTTAATAAAAACAATCACTGGGCAAAGAAGTTAAAAGCTGAACTGCAGTGGAAGTATATGAATGAAAGAAGAATAGAGAACATAATTACTCTTTGAAGAGGCTTAGATGAAAAAAGGGAAGGAAGAGAGGAAAACAGAAGGAAGAAAAGCTGATACTCTAGGTGAAGAAATTAAGGAAACAAATTTTATAAAATTGAGTAATTTTAAGGAATGAAGTAAAAGGTTGATAGGTTAAAGATACAGAACACAGCAAATGATACAGCAAGGATTAAGAGCAAACAGGGACCTATGGAATAAAAACAGGCAGTGTCCTTAACAAAAGGGAGAGATATAGGGACAGTTATAGCACTGCAACCCAGGAAGGCTGCAGAGGCATAGAAGTTACACAGGGAAGCTGAGGGAGTTCCTGGCATTACTGCTCTCACCTCTAAGAAGAATGAGATGGCATTCACTCAAAGGAAAGGACTGAGAACACACATGTAGGCCAGTGTGCTCAACACATACTTCTAAGGAAAAGACTGTTGAACTAGTAGTTTAAAAATGATACCTTAACTGTATACTGTCTACCTAGTACTTCAGGTATTACTTCACTTACAGAAGTTCTTTCTTTCTCCCTCAAAAGATTGTTTATTTATAAAGTTAACTTTCCATTCTATATTTTATGTTCCAAAGTTTTATAGTGATACTCTGAAGAGGATTCCCATTCCTGTGAATAAAAATGCTGTACTCATGGAATTAACAGAACTTTCAATAGAGGTTAAAAAACTTATAGTTTTTATTCAGATTTATAAAGGTATGTGACAACATTTGAAATATAAAAGATAACTAAGCATGAAAACAGAATGAGCTATAAAGACAAATGGGGGAGGGAAATGAATGAATGAACCCTAAACTTCAATTTTCCACATCTTCCAGTTTATTGCTTTCCAAGTAAAAACAAACCCAAACAAAAATGAACTCCACACAACATACCATGCTTAAAATGTCCACTCAAGGCAACGATGTGTAGTATGTCAATTATAACAAATACAATTTGACAGGTAAACAAGGGAGTAACTGAATTCTGTGTATGCATATATTTTTGGTTTAGAGTTACATAATTATATGTAGGGAAAAGTACATTAGCAAGCTTTTCAAAGCTAGTTGATTGGTGCTTATCTTTTTTTCTGCCCAGAAGGATACTAAATATTCCTACTAGTAAGTCACTTATGATAGTAATTCTTTTTTTTCCTGACATCTTAGAGATTTTATTTTATTTTTTTTGAAAAGTTAAAAATTCCTTAATTTTTTATTCCTGGTACCACTACCACAATTTACAGGGCAATATACCTGATGTAATGAAAAGAAAAAGAAAAAGACAAAGCTACAACAGATAAAAGACCTCAGGAATGTACATCTAATTGACACTACACTGCATTAATCAATAGCTGCACTTTGGCAAACTGTGGCTATGACAGTCCTGAACAAGAAGGGTTTCCTGTTTAAGCTGCAGTAACTTTTCTGGCTATGGATCATCGTTCCTTCTGTGGCAGATTTTTATAGTTCCTCTAATGCATTTGGGACGACTGTCTCAAAGTAACCTGCAGCTTTCCTGACAACTCCTCGCTCTCTCTCCTGCTAAGAACTGTAGCCCTTTTCTGCTGTTTTTAAAACCTTCTGCTACCATATCCACCACTTCCACCACCAGATCCATAACCACCACCATAGGGACTGCCAGAGCTTCTTCCACCAAAACTGCCCCCCTTCATGGGTCCATAATTTGATTGCTGTTGTCCACTGTAATTTCCAAAATCATTATAGTTCCCACCACCATAGTTACCACCACCAAAATTTCCTCCTTCATTGTAACCATCATATCCTCCTCCACCACCACCACCATATCCACCACCTTGGTTTCCATATCCTGGTCCACCACCACCATAGCCTCCTCTACTACTATAACCAGGACCACCGCCATAGTTGCCACCATCACCTCCAAATCCATTATATCCACCATCACCTCCTCCATAACTACCTCTGCTGCCACCACCTCCATCATAGCCTCCTCTTCCACCAAAGTTTCCACCACGGCCAAAGTTACCTCCACCACCTCCAAAGTTTCCTCCACGACCCATAAAGTTGCCAGATCCACCTCCATGACCTCTCTGTGATCCAGCAGACTGCATCTCTTGTTTAGAAAGGGCCTTTTTCACTTCACACTTATGCCCATTAATAATGTGGTATTTCTGAACAACAATTTTGTCAACTGTATCATGACCATCAAAAGTTACAAAAGCAAATCCTCTCTTTTTCCCACTCTGCCTGTCTTCCATAACTTCTATGGTTTCAATCTTGCCATACTTTTCAAAGTAATCTCTCAAATTATATTCTTCTGTATCTTCTTTAATACCACCAACAAAAATTTTCTTCACTGTTAGATGGGCACCAGGCTTTACAGAATCCTCTCTAGAAACAGCTCTCTTTGGTTCCACTACACGCCCATCAACCTTGTGTGGCCGAGCACACATTGCTGCATCCACCTCTTCAACACAAGAGTAAGTCACAAAACCAAAGCCTCTGGAATGTTTTGTTTGGGGTTCTCTCATTACCACACAATCTGTGAGTGTGCCCCATTTCTCAAAATGTTCTCTTAAACTATCATCTGTAGTTTCAAAGCTCAGACCACCAATAAACAGCTTCCTCAATTGCTCTGGTTCCTTTGGATCATGGCCCTCCATTCTGAGACCGGACTTACCTCTTCCAACTCGAGTTCAATATGGGACTGAGAGCTAGAGATTTTATTGTGCATCTTTTCTTTTTAATTTTTACAGACTGCATTTTGATTCACTGTACAAAAATGGGGTACAACTTTTCATTTCTATGGCTGTGATTCTGATCCAGAAAAATGAAGGATATATTTCTGTTCCTTCTTGAGAGGTTATTTCAACACAAAAGTATGAAGAATATTTGTATATGATAAACATTTTCTGTACCATTGATAGATTATTTTAAACTACTTTCCTCTTAACTCCCAAATAGTAAATGTGATGATACAAGAGATCACTTTGAAATTCAACTCTGAATAAATAAAAAATTATTGCATTCACCTTACTTTTCATGGAAATATTTCTAAATGGGTATTCTTAGATCACATTTCTAAAAATACCGATGGATAAATAAATATCGATATAAATTCTGCAATAAGATTGAATATATTTATTGAGTTAGGTTACTTTACTTTTGTATGAATTTTATATTGATTAAGGGGAATAAATTGACTATATAATGCATGTTGGTGAAGCATCTAATGAGGGGAAAAGCAAAACACACCAGGTCCAGTAAACAACAGCCCCCTTTCTCTTTTTAGTATTTGCAAATCTTTCAAAATAAAATTAGGTTCATTCTGACTCACCTCTCTAAAGGGGCTTCTGAAAGCTTACCCCTGCAGTTCATCAACAGCTTTATCTTCATGTTTATAATCTTGCCAAGTACCTATTTAAAAAATTCCCATATTTTATTTTAAATAGTATTAACAGCAAACATTCAATGAGTATGTACTATGTACTAGGCACTGCATTAACACTTTATATTATCTTGTTATCCTCCTAACACCCCTCCAAGTAACACTTATAGTTGAGGCATAAGACTAAATACTTTAACAGTCCAAATAAGTCATGGCAGAGGTAAGATTTGAACTCAAACAACTAAAATTTGAAATTTTGATAAAATATACACCAGTATTATCAGCTTGATCACTTATTCATCAGATATTTAATATCTAATTACTTTTGCCTATTCCCAAAAGCAAAACCAACTATCAAAAGAGTTTTTCCAAAAGTAGTTTTTAAAAAGGTGTCTTTAAAATGGTTTTGAGTGATTTCAAGTAGAAGTAAGCCAAATTTTTGAATATCACTAGAAAAACAGTTTTAAAATCTAAGTAGCTTATTCATATCCAGTTACTGAAGACTGCATCACAATCTGAGCCTCTGAAATTCTCAGGGTAATGGTACGCTGCATCATATCCTTTTGGAAATCAGTAGCTCCTAACATTCATTCCTCCTACTTTCTGAGTGAAAGAATTCACTAAGAATTTCAGCTTTATGTAGGTTTTGTGGCCATACCTTCATCCCACCCTGTCATTAAGTGCAGTCAGATGATGAGCTCCATTTTTGTCATTGAGAAAATGTAAGAGAATATGTCTAAGTTTGTGATTGTGCCTTGTTCTTCCCTTCATGATGGCAACATACAGAGAGACTGTTAGGAGCCTGAAGTGACGTAGACCACTAGACAGAAGATGCTTCATGAGGATGGCTGAACACCGAGACAGGGATTGTGGAGCTGCCTTTAGCAGCCCTGTGTAGCTTCACATGGAGTGTTAAAGGAGAGACTTCGTCTTGTTGAAGGTACTGTCATTTTGGCCTTTGTTACAGAAGCCAAACCTATTGGACATGATCTTTAGTTCCCCCTTTCCTCATCCTCACCTATTAGGATAACATTATTTACTGCACTTTAAACTTCACCTAGTTAAATTTAAGGATCAGCTCCTCCCAAATGCAACCTGTACAACACGGGGATGACAACTGTGTTAGCTAGCTAGAGCTGCCGTACAAAATACCACAGACCAAGCGGTTAAATAACAGAAATTTATTTTCTCACAGTTCTGGAAGTTCAGGTCAAAGTTCTGGTTGATTTGGTTTCTGGTAAGAGCTCTCTTCCTGGTTTTAAGGTGGCTATCATGTCGCTGTGCTGACATGACCCCTTTGTGTGCGCAGGATGACAGAAGAAAATCTCTCTTCCTCTTCTCATAAGGCCACCAATGCGACAGGGTAGTGTCCCATTGTAATGACCTCATTTAACTTCACCTCCTAAAGCCCCCTCTCCACATACAGTCACACTAGAGAATAGGGCTTTATACTGAAATGAATTTCCTATGTTGAAATACAAATTTTACAGGGAACACAATTCGATCTACAGCAATGTTTAACCTCCATGCTACTGTAACACTCTGTGCATAGCTCTATCATTTTGTTTTCTACATTGAAATATGATAACTTATTACCATAAAGGGTAGATGATATAAAAAATACTTATACTTAAAAACAGACTTGAAAAGATAAATTTAAAATAAAAATTTTCAGTCTAACTTGTATTTCCTTACAGTCAATAACTGTGCCATCTTCTGTGCTTCTCTTGTCAAGGGATCAACAATAGCAATGACATCAAAGACCATATCATTCTCTTGAGGATTTATCTTTATAATGCTAGAAAAATGAAAAAAAAGTAAGATGAAAGACAATTTATACAAACACTTCACTAATCATGATCTTGGCTGTGTGCAGTCATATGAATTATTTCTCTCACTAGATTAAAAAAATTCTGGTTATTTCACATGATAAAATGCATATTGGAAAGTTTGTGCTCTACAAATGATAAAACCTGAAAGAATTCAAGAAAATGAAAGTAAGATTTTGGAAATGTGATTAAAAAATATTCAAAGAATGACATTACAGTAAAAATTCAGATAGGTTTAGGTCCTTAAAATCCTCATGGATCATTTAATGTAAAAATTAAGCAAAGATGCTTTTGGGTTGGTTGAATGTATTTCCTCAGATTTGAGGATAAAATTAACTATTCAGTATATTAATGTATTTCACAAAATCAACATATTCACAAATTCCATAAAATGGAATTTCAGGAACAAACATCCTCAAATTTATTATACTATATTTTTTTTGATCCCAGTCTTCCTCTAATCTAAGTTCTAAATTAAAAGCCAGACTAATCTTCAAAGGGAAATGGGAAAATATTCCAAGTACAGAAAAGAAAAACAGATAAGCGTTTCTACATTTAATATAATTAAATATAATAGTATATATTTGATGAAGAGTACAGAATGTTCCAATAGAAGTACTGTTTTAAGACCATGTTCATAAAGGAAATATTTTTTGAGATGTAGGATGAATGAATTATATATTGCACATAAAAAAAGGGAAAAAGCTTACTAAATTAAGAGTTACATATGTGAAATTACAGGAATACTATTCTCCTATGGTACAAATTACTTTTTGCAGTGAGAAGATTGATTGCTCAGCAATTAAATAAAAGCCAATTGTAAACATTCGTGTCAAATACAGGCCCTCCCATTACAGAACTGAAAAACATTTTACATGTCGTTTATATGATTTTAATTATATTAAGAGTGTCAGAGTCAGACAAAAGCTCTTGCTGAATATTTACTGGTAGAATAGGGTCATAAATCAGACATTCTAATATTAATGTAACTCTCTACAATGTTGCTGTTATGTTGTGAAAACTTGCTAAATTATTGTTATACTTGTAGAAGCTCTCAAAAAATTTGAGAAGATTTATTATGTTTCAAGGATGCATTTGTTTACTGTTGCTTTAAGTTTTTCCCCTAGAAGACTACTAATTATGTGAGGTTATGAGTCAGAATTCTTTAGTCTTCAACATCTAATTATGTGTATCTTGAATCAAGGATTTAAAACAAATTCATGAGCAGAATCCTGAGCCTAACATTGGGTATTAGATTAACTGACTTAAGAATGGAAGTAGACTTTCTTTTTTTCCACACAACATTAACAAGATGCTAATGCCACCTCTATCATATATTTAAGGTCATGGATCTTCTAAGAAACTACTGATACATTTCATGCCATTGGCCAGGAGAAAAAAAAAGTATGCCAAGTTTATTAAAGCTTAGGTATTGGGGGAGAGGTGGGGACAAAAACAAAAAAACTGTTTAAGATATGTGGAGTTCATCAGCTCTTTTAGATATACTAAACACATTTCAAATAGGCCACAGCAATGGAAAGCTCTGAATTGCATTTATCATGATGCTATCAATCAATTTACAAAACAGGTCAAGTCTATTTTAAGAATGACGTTGAAGACACTGTTCACTATACAGTATCCTCATCATGAAGGCTCCTGGGCGAAATTTCTTTGTCCTTCTAATAGTTACATTCTACCTGAACAATGAGTTTGTTTTCATCTCATGAACTCTGGGAACTGTGTAAACTGGCAAGCTCAGAACTAAGTTCATGGTAAGCGCACAGCTGGAAGGAAGTTCATTACTGAAGCAGTCTGCAAGGCCTCCTCTAAGAGGTTTCTCGTATACTCTTGTACAACCTGTATTTGTCATTGTGAATTCCTGGCACAATGGGATGACAGGTTAGGATTGATATTTTTGCTTTTGACAAAGATGTAAGAAGAACAAAAAATCCACATAGTCTGGAGGAAAGGAATTAAGGTCATAGAGATCCAACAGAGATCCATAGCAGAAGAGAAGAAATGTCATGGTGCTTTTCCTTTTTCACTTTGTGACTTCAATTCACCTATACCCTTTTCTTTTTCCATATGCAAATCTTCTAATTTAAGTTACCTTGTCAAATTTAAATATTGTTATAAACCAATTTACACTTTTGGAAGGAATAATAACCAAACATATTAGCACACTAATAGATTTGTTAATACCTGTTTTAACATTTGTTAGTATTATGAAATGACTCCTTTCAGACATGGAAGCAGAATGGCAAAGATACAATATTGTGTTAAAAAATGTGTGAACTGCCTAAAAAGCTGTAAATGAGTGCATTCCATGTAGTTACAGAAATATATGCATATGCTCATGAAAAATATTAAGGTTTAGATATTAGGTGTTGCACCAAAGCTCATGTGTAAGACAATGAAACAAAGTTTAGAGGTGAAGTGATTGGGTAATGAGAACACTAACCTAACGAGTACATTAATCCCCTGACAGAATTTAACTGAATGGTAATCATGGGCTGGTAGGGTGTGCCTTTGGGGTATATATTTTGTCATGGTGAGGAGAGCTCTCTCTCTCTCTGCTTCTTGGTATGATGTCCTAAGCCACTTTCTTCTACCAGACTCTACCATCATGATGTTCTGCCTCACTTTGGGCCCTAAAGAATGGACTTGGCCATCTAGGGACTAGGAACTCTAAAACTGTGAGCCCCCAAATAAACTTTTCCTCTAAATGTTCTTGTCGGGTCTTTTGGTCAGAGCAGTGAAGAAGATGACTAACACACACACACATAACTAAAGAAATCATATTTATAATGCATGTTCAAATGAAAAGTGACTTGAAGTCCTTGCTCATCTCTTGAGTATATCACCCTAATATTGATTTCCAAAGATTCACTGACATTTTCTAAAGTTAACCAGAAAAAACACAGAAAATTTGTAACACCGAATTAAACTTAGAGTTATAATTTTCCTCGATAGAAAAAAACAATTGAAGAAAGCATGTTCACTGATGAAGAATGGTATTTCTAAGAGAAAACTAAATGTGATAATTTCAAGATAGTTGGGGAAGCTGTGGTAATCTTTAATAGTATAAAGAAAACTATGCAGTTACTTTTACAATTAACCAGGCACGCTAACAGAAACTATGAACTTAAAACTGACTAAGGAAACAAATGTGATAAATGATTAAACTGTCGTTTATCTACATCTCACCACTAGAACCTAGCAAAGCAAATCTTTGGACCATTGGTCCACTCAGTGGCTTTATCATGTATCCACTTGACTCAGCCAACCAGGTTAAACTACATTTCCCAGAATGTTTCTGGTTTGAGTGAGCCACAAGAGAGATTCTAGTGGATTCAGAAGGCCAAAAGGCAGTAGCAGCCACTCTGCACCTCACATGCTTATTTCTGATCTGCCGACTGATTTACCCTGTTGACATGAAGCAGAAGCTGGGTGTACAACTTGTTTAACCTTCTCTGCCCGCTCCCTCAACTCTTCTGATTTCTGGTCAGGCATTTGGACTTAGCTTTGTGAAAGAGGGCTCCCACCTTTGGTAGAAAACCCACTATATATCAAGGTCATGAGGCAACAAGTGCTGACACAGGTTTCCATCTGTGTTTGTGGGGTTTCAACTTGTTTTGGATTCCCCCCTTTATAGTCTTCTTCATATCTGCCTCTTTATGAATTTCAAGCTCTAGTATCAGAAATTAGTAATCTTGAAAAAACTGTTTAACCAGCTCCCACAACTGTGTAAGACCAGTTTTACAACTAATTCCTAAACAAAGTCTGATTTATTCAATTATCATATTCACAAATATACAGATGCATGCATACACATACGTACAGTGTTTTTGCTGCTCTGATGGAGACCTAATAATATAGTCCAGCATTGCAAATGCCTTTCTACTTTTCTTAGACTTCCAACATGAAAAATCCAACAAAGTCAGTGTTTCTTCAACAGATTAATACATGAGTCCTGCCTTATTCATTGGGTATATGTTCTAAGAACCTTTATGGATACCCAAAACTGAGTGGTTTCTCCTAGATACGCATATCTATGATAAAATTTAATTTATAAATTAGGGCACAGAGATTAATAATAACTAATAACAAGCTGTAAAAATTATAATATACTATAACAGAATTCATGGGAATGTGGTTTTTTTCCTCAAAAATAGCTTATTTTGTGGTAACTGTACTATACTCATCAGTTTTAGGATCACTGTTGTCCTTGGATAACTGGAACCAGGGAAAGTAAGCTGTGGATAAGGGGTGTGGGCAACTGTGCTTTAGATCATGATATCATTGTGTCTTGATGACCTGGGTTCCCCATTTCAGGTAGATGCTCATATTTCTCCCATGATCTATGTGTGCTTATTTTATGGTTTAACTTTCAAGTTCGATCTTATTTTTTTTTTAAATTTCCAGTTGTAAGAGACACCTCAGTAATTGTATAACAAATGATGGCTATAAGGCATTAAATATCTACTATACTGAAGGCAGTAGGCCTGCATCACATCAAACCCCTGAAAGTTACATTTTACAGATTAGAAATTGAGATTAAGAGATTATGGCTAAGACTGAGAATATAGCTCAACTGGTAGAGTATTTGCCTTGCAAGCACAAGGCCCTGAGTTCAATCCCCAGCGCTGCAAAAAAAAAAAAAAAAAAAAAAAAGAGAGATTATGGCTAGTTAAGTGTAAACTGGTACTCAAATGCTTTTCCTTTCACACAAAAGCTCATGTTATATCACATGGGACCCTAAGCCAATTTAGATAAATACATCATGCACATGTAAACACACAGAAAACAACAACAACAAAATGCTTAAAGGCAGTGATCACACTTGACCATGTTAGAACAGTTGTCCCCTCAATACATGTGTCAGTATTGCAGAGCAGTGTTCTACATATCACACTCTGGGACATGCTGTTACAAAATATTTGAAATTTCACAAGATTATATGCAGCCAACTTTGTGCAAGGTACTCCTACATTTGATTAACCAAAATTCCTTTAGTAACTGAGTTTTTTATACTTTGAAAGTATTATGTATGATTATTTCAAGATATTGCAAAAAATTACAAATGATCTTGAGCATGAAAAAAGACAATATACAGGGCTGGGGCTGTAGCTCAGTGGTTGAGGACTTGCCCAGCAAGTGTGAGGCACTGGGTTGGATCTCCAGCACCACATAAAAACAAATAAATGCATTGTGTCCATTTACAACTAAAAATTTTTTTTAAAAAGACAATATGTTAGATATAACTTACCTAAAATTTTATGACCTGTATATATCATACTTTGTCTGCTAGAACATACAACTAACTGGAATTTAGTTTCTTCTTTTTCTTTTCAGTGCTAGGGATTGAACTCCAGGCCTTGCACATGCAAGACAACAGTGATCTATTGCTGAGCTATACCCCAGACCTGGAATTTCTTTTCCAGACACTCTCAAATACATTTATCTTTCAACAAAGAATTTTTAATTTTACTTTATGTTTTACTATGTTACAAAAACAAACATAAACAGTAACTGAAAGTAGCACGACAGAAAAAAAAAACAGATAGTATTACATTCTTACCTGTGATCCTCTCTAAGAAACGTGATATCATACCTAGATGCTTGCTTAGGCAAAGAGGAAACAAGGGCATCAACTTTCATAATAAGGTCACTCATGCTAGACAAACAAAACAAAACAATGTATGAAATTTTAAGAAAGTGAAGGTTTCATATTTCATGTTATAATTAATGCAAGAAAGGCTCTATATACATGTACATAGTACAGCTTCTAAGGAAGTAGACTACAAAGGAAGGTAACAGTATTAAAGTATTTCTCCAAAACAGTCAAGTCATTCTACACTGATAATGAGTATTTACATCTGAAGCAAAAGTATGAACACAAATAGGGGAATCATGCACATAACCTTTCAGAAAATGGTTCACTCCTGGGAAGGAAGGAGATGGGCCTGGGTGGGTAAGAAACCAAAAAGAGCAAGATCCAAGGCAAATAAAAAAACATCTATAGTTTGGTGGTGGTGAATAAATGAATGTGTTTTATTTCTTTATGTTTGTTATATTTCCTTTTATGTATCTTTTATCTACATAACTGAAACATTTTCTAATCTTAAAAACAAAATATCAAATGCAAAATACCAAACTCCAAAATACTCTTATGATTTTTAAATACTTACTTTTTTGAGCTCATTTTCATACTTTCAACAAACTCTTTAATTTTCTCTCCAAAATTACTAAATGTTATCCTCTCCAACAAGTGAAAATCTTCTACATAGAAATCTTCATTTAAAGGTCCTAAGAACTTAAAATGAAAGTAGTTATCTTTATAGATGATAGCAGTTTAGGAAAACTATTTTCTCATCAAATAGATATTTCTTTGGTAAGCAAAAATTGATTAGAGACTGAATAGATGATGCCAATTATTTCCATAATTTATTAAATCCATTAAGAAACAAAGGAGAGAAAAATATTTCTCACTTTGAATTTATAAGTAACATCTGCATAAACACCAAAATTTAAGTGACAAGCCGGGCACGGTGGCGCACGCCTATAATCCCAGCACTTGGGAGGCTGAGGCAGGAGGATCACAAGTTCAAAGTCAGCCTCAGCAACTTAGCGAGGCCCTAAGCAACTCAGTGAGACCCTGTCTCTAAATAAAATACAAAATAGGGCTGGGATATGGCTCAGTGGTGGAGTGCCTGTGGGTTCAATCCCCAGTACCAAAAAAAATTAAAAAAAAAAAATTAAGTGACAACATATTTAAAAAGTACCAAATTATTTCCTTTAGAAAATTTTACTTTGGAACCATAATGCTTCCACATACTTAGGGTTTTTCATCGTAAATTAGAAAAGCAATTGTCACTATTTCATAATTTTTTTAATTTCAATTTTATGTTCATCTATAAATTGAAGTCTGTTATATACATGAGTTAATATATAAGAAATAAAATAGCAAAAAAGAGACAAATCACGATCATCACACCAACTGGTCTGCAGTTGAGTACTGTACAACATGACTTCTGGCACAGCAAGGTTACTTTTTATTGGTTCTTTTTAGTCATACAGGAAAAAAAGGATTCTTTTTTTGGCATAATTGTAAAAGCATGGAACATAATTTTTTCCAGTTCAGTCCCTAGTACTTCCCCTTTCTTTTCCCTCCCCAATTCCCTTCCCTCTGCTGATTTTTGACAATTTTAAAAATTTAAATTAGTGTCTTGAGGATATATATTATGGTGAGATTCACTGTGGTACATTCACATATGTACACAGAAAGTGAAATCAGATTCACTCTACTGTCTTTCCCTATCCCATCCCTCCTACCTTCCCTTCATTACCCTTCATCTACTCAATAATACTCTTCTCTTCTTAACATTTTATTCCCCCTTATTTTAGATTAGCTTCCACATATCAGAGAAAACATTCTATCTTTGACTTTTTTGGGACTGCCTTACTTCACTTGGCATGAGAGTCTCCAATTCCATCCATTTACTGACAAATGTCATTAAGTCATTCTTCTTTATGGCTGAGTAAAACTTCACTGTGTATATATACCACATTTTCTTTATCCATCTGTTGAAGGGCATTTGTTAGCTCCATAGCTTGGCCATTATGTGCTGTGCTGCTATAAACAGTGATGTAACTGTGTCGCTGTAACATGCCTATTTAAAATCCTTTGGGTATGTATCAACAAGTGGGATACCTGGTTTATATGGTGGTTCCATTCCTACTTTTTTGAGGCATCTCCCTACTGCTTTCCATAGTGGTTGAACAATGTGCATTCCCACCAACAATGTAGCACTGTACCATTTTCCCCACATCTTTGCCAGCATTGTTACTTGTATTCTTGATAATTGCCATTCTGACTACAGTGAGATGAAATCTCAGTATAGTTTTAATTTGCATTTCTGTAATTGCTAGAGAGGTTAAACAATTTTTCATATATTGCTGACCATTAATATTTCTTCTTTTGTGAAGTGCCTGTTCAGTTCCTTTGCCCATTTATTGATTGGTTTTTTCTTGGTGTTAATTTTCTTAAGTTTTTGTATATCCTGGAGATTAATGCTGTGAGGTGCAGGTAGTAAAGATTTTCCCCATTCTTTTATTTATTTATTTATTTATTTATTTATTATCAATTATTTTAGTTCATTGTACACAAATGGAGTACAACTATCATTTTTCTGGTTGTACACAAAGTAGAATCATATAATTTGCCTATTCATATGTGTACATAGGGTAAAGATGTTTATCTCATTCTATTATCTTTCTTTCCCCGCCCTCTCCCCACCCCTCATTTTCCTCTATACAATCCATCCCTTCTCCATTCTTCCTGTGCCTCCCCCCACCTCCGCTATGTGTCATCAACCACTTATAAGAGAAATCACTCGGTCTTTGGTTTTTTGGGATTGGCTTATTTCACTTAACATGATCTTCTTCAATTCCATCCATATACCAGCAAATGCCATTTTATTCTTCTTTATGGCTGAAGAATATTCCATTGTGTATATATACCACAGTTTCTTTATCCATTCATCTATTGAAGGCATCTAGGTTGGTTCCACAATCTAGCTATTGTGAATTGAGCAGCTATGAACATTGATGTGGCTGCATCACTGTAGTAATCTGATTTTAAGTCCTTTGGGTATAGGCCAAGGAGTGGGATAGCTGGGTCAAATGGTGGATCCATTCCAAGTTTTTTGAGGAATCTCCACACCGCTTTCCAGAGTGGCTGCACTAATTTGCAACCCCACCAGCAACATATGAGTATACCTTTTTACCCACATCCTGGCCAACACCTATTGTTCCTTGTATTCTTGATAACAGACATTCTAATTGGGGTGAGATGATATCTAAAGGTAGTTTTGATTTGCATTTCTCTTATTACTAGAGATGTTGAACATTTTTTCATATACCTATTGATTACTTGTAGATCCTCTTCTGTGAAGTGTCTGCTCATTTCCTTAGCCCATTTATTGATTGGATCATTTGTATTCTTGGTGTAGAGTTTTTTGAGTTCTTTATATATTCTGGAGATTAGTGCTCTATCTGAAGTGTGTGTGGCAAAGACTTTCTCCCACTCTGAAAGCTCTCTCTTCACATTGCTGATTGTTTCCTTTGCTGAAAAAAAGCTTTTTAGTTTGACTCTATCCCAATTATTGATTCCTGCTTTTATTTATTGTGCTTTGGGAGTCATGTTAAGGAAGTCTGATCCTAGGCCAATATGATGAAGATTTGGACCTACTTTTTCTTCTATTAGGTACAGGGTCTCTGGTCTAATTCCTTGGTCCTTGATCCATTTTGAGCTGAGTTTTGTGCAAGGTGAGAGATAGGGATTTAGTTTCAATTTGCTGCATATGGATTTCCAGTTTTCCCAGCACCATTTGTTGAAGAGGCTATCTCTTCTCCATTGTATGTTTTTGGCTCCTTTGTCAAGTATGAGATACCTGTATTTATGTGGGTTTGTCTCTGTGTCCTCTATTCTGTACCATTGGTCTACCTGCCTATTTTGGTGCCAATACCATGCTGTTTTTGTTACTATTGCTTTGTAGTACAGTTGAAGGTCTGGTATTGTGATACCACCTGCTTCGCTCTTCCTGCTAAGGAGTGTTTTACCTCTTCTAGGTCTCTTATTCCTCCAAATGAATTTCATGATTGCTTGCTCTATTACTATGAGGTCCGTTATTGGGATTTTATTTGAAATTGCATTGAATTTGTATAGCACTTTCGGTAGTATGGCCATTTTGACAATATTAATTCTGCCTATTCAAGAACATGGGAGATCTTTCCATCTTCTAAGGTTTTCTTTTATTTCTTTCTTTAGTGTTCTGTAGTTCACATTGTAGAGGTCTTTCACCTCTTTTGTTAAATTGACTCCCAGGTATTTTTTTTTTTTGAAGCTATTGTGAATGGGGTAGTTTTCCTAATTTCTCTTTCAGAGGATTCATCTAATTGTCAATTGACAAACAATTGTAGAGAAAAAGATATAACAATATACTTACTGTCCCTACTATAACCTTGATTTCCCAATGTTGTGATATGTACTGTTTTCTAATATACTAGAACAAAGCAGGAGCTAGATGCATAAAGAACATTTCCTTGCCTGTATCTGCATTCATGAATGGGGGAGTGTTATCCCCCATGGAATAAAAGATCAAGGAGCAGGCAGGGGTCATGCACCCATTTTATTTAAGCTGAGCCCTGACTGGTGTGTTCATTAGGAGTGCCACCTTCTGTGTTACTTCAGGTGTGCTGTGACATAAAAACGTCTCAGATCCAATACCTCAGTGTCAATAAAAAAGTGAGAAATTGCTTGTTCTACTTACTTTCCCATTGCTGACAATACTTATTTCCCCAGGACGCAATTTTAGCACATCCTGACAGAACAAATGGTGAGTTCGGAAAATATTCACTCCAATGGTGTTGTATTTTTTCTCAAAAGCATTCTTATCTATTCCCTAAAAAACAAGTTAAAAATGATGAAAGTAACAGGACAGTAAACATATATTCATTTTAACAAAACTCACTACTATTAATATTAGTACACATTTGAAATTGTATTAACTTGTGATTTTAAAATTATTTTCTTCTGTGACAACATTTTTAAAAGAATTCCCTTTTGCCAAGTCATTTATAGTATAAGTTTTGTTATAAGGGGGGAATTAATAAAATAAAATGCTTATGACATCAACTTAAATATCTGTTAAATTCTGAACTTAGTACCCCTCATTTTACTCTCAAAAAATAGTGTTTTAAATAGGAATATCTTCTCTTATTTGTTATGCCCAATCCCAGAAGACCAGTTTAGTAACAGTTTATGTAAATACTGAAATACTGAGAGTAATCCTTGGTCAGAGTCAAAAATAATATGGACAGTCACATAAAATCAACCATAAATAATGTCCTTACACCTTTACATGAGGCACACTTTATCAGTATTTTTCAAACTTTAATGTACATACAAATCACCTGTATACCTTTTAAGATGTAGACTACTTTAAAAGACCTGGATGGAGTCTTAAATTCTGAATATTTAATAAGTTCCTGGGTGATCCTATGATAAAGGAAATGTTCCATTGCACTGTCCAATATAGTAGTTGGAGCCACAGACACCGTCACTCATTTAGCATTTGAAATGTGTCATGACTGAGAATTAAATTTAATTTCAGTATAAAACAGCCAATCAGTAGCTACAGCATTGGATAGTGCAATCATAGAAACTCTCATCTCCAAAATCCTTATTTTAATCATCTCCTCTTTGTCCACAAACCTCCAGACCAACCATTACTCAAGTCCACAAACCCTACCACCTACTTATTGTTCATCAACCCTATCATAGCATAATTTTCCAAGTATATCCCAGGGTCAGTTACTATAACAAAAATTATCCGTGCTTAGCTCCCTTCCATGCTTTCTCTGTCATATCCCCCTGGCAAAGCCCCAACTCTGGTTAAACACAACTCTGCTTACTCTGCAACTGGATGCAAACAGTGGAATAGACCTGGAGGAAAAACATGCAGCCAATGCTTATGTGTTCATAGTCAGCAACCTCAAGTGAACTTTCAGCAGTGACCAGAAATCTTCTTACAATAATGCACTTATTTCACTTTCTCAGTTTCAGAAAAGAGAATTTGACATTTTTTCTTCCCCCCATCAAACCTCTAACACCTACTCGTACCCTAATATTCAGCAAATGACAGGACTTGAAAGTGAAAGCAATCAGAAGAAAAAGACTTCATCTTGTCACTAAATAAATCTAACCTTCTTTATTTGTTAAGCTCAGATCCTACCTTTCTTCTGGTTTAAATGGATGACTTGTGCTCTTTAGAACACCACACTTGGTCATTTTTTGGACAGACTACTCCTATTAGCACACAAAAATGTGACACTTCCCAAATTTAGAAATCCTTCCTTGATTTCAAGTTCCAGTTGAATACAGTCCTATTTCTATTCCCCTATAGAGGAAAATACCTTAAAAAGAGCTATTTAAAAGAGAAGGGAACAGGGGGAAGGAGGAGGAGTGGAAAGAAGTACTGGGGACTGAATTAGAGCATATTATATTCCATGCAACTAAAAGGAGCAACTAACCATTAGAAACTAAAGGGGTGAAAATCACACAATGGAAAACATATACATGTCTTCAAACATGCCTTTTAAAAATAAGAATGAGAAGCCAAGTGCAGTGGTGTATGCCTGTAATCCAATCCCAGGGGCTCAGGAGGCTGAGGCAGGAGGATCACGAGTTCAAAACCAGCCACAGCAAAAGCGAGGTACTAAGCAACTCAGTGAGGCCCTGTCTCTAAATAAAATACAAAACAGGGTTGGGGATGTGGCTCAGTGGTCAGGTACCCCTGAGTTCAATCTCTGGTGTGGCCCCTCTCCAAAAAAAATTAGAATGAGAAACTCTGTAGAGTTAAAAATTAATATTTTAAATACATTCATGCCAAAAAATTCTTTTTGATAAACTATAGTAATAATGATTCTTTGAATAAATGATATGCTAATCAAAAACAGAACCCTAATGTTACATATAACCAAAAAGAATCAACAAAGAAAGCTACCTATGCTATCTTTATTTCCTGACTTCTCATTCTCTCTTAAATCTAATTCAGTTATAAACTTATACACAAATAACTTCACAGAAACTGTTGTAATCAGGCAACAATGACCATATGATCAAATATAATGGTGAAAATATGAGGCCTCCATTTAAGAATACTCGGGACAGTTGATCATTCCCTCCTTGGAATCATTTCTCCAACTGGCTTCTAGGACATCACATTCTCCTAGTTATTTTCCTGACTCATTGGCTGTTCCATCCATCTCCTTCACTGCAACAACCCTTTCATGTCTACACCTACATATTGAAATGTTTCAGGGCTGTTTTCCACCCTCTATCCTTTTCTTCTTGCCCTCCCACTCACTTCCGAGGTAATCTCATCTAATTTCTTAATTTTGAACATGATACAATATTGTTACACTGATTAAAAGATATGACATTAAAGCCCTCAACTGAGTTCAACATTTCCACTTGAATGTCCAAAAGGCACCTTCAGCTTAACCTGTACATAATTTAACATCTGATCCTGTGTCCAAATGTTCTCATCTCAAAAAAGACACTATTAATTCCAGTTGCTCAAGTCCCAAATCCTAGATTGCTTCACATGTCATATACAGTTGATCAACTAATCCTGTTGATTATAGGGCAAGAAACACTATGTATCAATTACCTCATCTCCACTACCACTATTAACTTTTTTCTATTTTTTGGTTGTAGATAGACACAATACCTTTATTTTATTTATTTATATGTGGTGCTGAGGATTGAACTCAGTGCCTCAGATGTGTTAGGCACTGAGCCACAACCCCAGCCTACCACTATTATCTATTCTAACACCATTACTTGCCCAGATTATTGCAACGGCATTGTAATTGTTCATTATGTTTCTATTCTTGTCCATCTACAATCAAATCTTCACTGGCATCCACAGTTATCTTTTTAGATTCCTCACCTCTTTAAGATTTCCCCGTGGCTTTTTAATAAATTAAAAAAAAGTTAATTGCTTATCATGGTCTAAAAGTACTTAAAGTATCTGGGGCTCTTTGGCCTCATGTCTTAATATTCTCCACATGACCACTCCTCTGTTCTGGTCAAAACCATCTTCTGCCTACCTCAGACCTGGCAAAACTGTTTCCGTCAAACCCTCAGATGTGCTGTGATCCTGAACCTGGTACACACTTCTCACAGACTTTCAAATGATCTTATTTCTTGCAAAACTGCTCAAATGTAAACTCTTCAGAGATGAATTCCCTGACCACTCCAACTAAAATAGCGTTCTCCAAATATATATCCTCTAATGTTTATATTTCTCTAGTACCACTTATTTTGTCCATCTTTCTCACCTCAATTATGAGCTACAACAGAAATTCTGTCATTCAACAAGGACATCTCCATTGTCTGGTATATGATTGAAAAACATTTTTTGAAAGGATCAGTCTTTCTTCCAGTAAATCATTTTCTAACTTTAGAATTTTCCCCATACTGAACCCTTTCAGTGAAATACTTCATTATTTATGTAATTCTTTAATTCTTAATTCTTCACTTGAGTACATATTATAAGAATGCCATTGATTTTAAGGATCATAAAATAGTGAAATACATGAAATTTGATTTGTTAGGTATCTCCACACAGTCTCATTATTTAATGTTTATTTCTTCCCTTTATACAAGTAATGGTTATTATTCCCTATTCTTACTGATATTTTTCATTAACACATTTACAAGTACACAGTTTTGAACTATCCAACACACTTATTATTTCAAATAGTTACTCACCTCAGTAAGGAATGCTTTAATTTTAATTCCAGAGTAAAGAGCTGTAGCAATTTCTTCTTTTGCTAGTGTCTTGAGACTGTTCCTCAAAAAGTTGTTTTGCAGTGTAAGGAAAGCTGTTAAAATTCCTCTAGAAATCACTGTATTCTCTTCATTTATTTTTGAGGTAGGATTAAAAATAACCCCCAACCGACTATGAACACTTGTTTTCTGCAAAACACATTTATAGATTAGGAAGACCAAGATCTCATGCATCTTTTTATAGTTGAACATATTTTCTTTACCATCAAATCTGTTCACTATACCATATACTACCTTTCACTATCAGGCTTCCTATGAAGAATGTACTGAATGTGCACTAAGATAGCCTGAAAAAACAATCATTTTTAGTAACTCTACTTATTTTACCTCTTTGCACAAAGGATGTGTGGGTGATGCAACATTTACCCTCTTTTTGTGTGGTGAAATAACACACATAAAATATGCAAATCAAAAACTGCATAGCTTGAATTAAATCATCACAAAACTACAACCAGAAGAAATACAGCACTGCCAATAACCTGAAGACACCCCTTACATTCCAGCACGATTATGCCTTTTCACTTCTCTGAAGACAACCACTATCCTGCCATATATGCTAACATTCTTGCTTTTCTTTATAATTTATTCCTTAAGTTTGCATCATTAAACATGTAATCGATTTTGAAATTCATATAAATGGAATCATACAATATATAACATTTTGTGCTCTTTTCTTGCTCAATATAATGTGAGAGTCATCAATATTGTTTTTTGTACCTGTAGTTATTTTTGGTACTATACAGAATTCCATGGTATGAATATAGTCTTTACTGTTGCGGGGCATTTGAGCATTTTCCAATTTAGAGCATTACGAATAGAATATGTGTATCTTTAATTTTAGAAGCAAAATTTTCAAAATAGTTGTAGTTTTCACTCTCACTAGTAACACATAAGTTTTCCAATGCTTCACAGACTCAAAAACATTTGTACTGTCAGACTTTCTAATTTCAATCATTTTGGTGCATAGGTAAAGGTATCTCCTCAGGGCTTTAACATGCTTTTCCCTCATCACTAATAATATCAAACATCCTTTATATGGTCATTTGCTCTTTTCTGATTTGTTCAACATTTTGCCAGTGTTATTGGATTTCTCCCTAATACGCAGGAGTATTTTAAATATTGAGTGTTTTTGATCTCAGGTATTATATTCCATTCGGGGGTTATTTTGTACTTCATTGGTGGTGTATTTTGACAAAGAAATAGTGCTGTAATGTATAGCAGTTCAATTTACTGATATTTTAACTGAGAGCTACTGGATTTTGTATTCTGTTTAAAAAATCTTTCCCTATTCTGAAGTCAAAATTACATATTATCTTCAAGATGATTTATTGTTTTGCCTTTTACATTTAGATCTATGTATCTGGAATTGATTTTTGTATAGATGCCAAAGACTTTAAGTTTCAAAGATAACCCTTACTGCTCCACAAGGCTAACATCATCATAAATGAAATGTGAATACATGCACAGCTCTGTTTTTTTCTACTGCTCTATTTTTCTATCCACAAGATCAAACTGTCTTCAATTATGTTGTTTTACAGAAGGCCTTGAAATTTAGTGAAGTAATTATCTCTCCTTGTGCTTAGAGAGTATTTTAGTTAATGTAGGTCCTTTGAATCTCTACAAATTTATGAATCAGCTTGACAATTTCCATACTGCAGAGATTCCTACTGGCATAGCAATAAAGTCATACATCAATTATGGGAAAAGTGGCATCTTTACAATATTGTCTTTCAATGAAAGATTATGGCAAATCACTCACCCATTAATGTAGAAGTTCATTTTTTTCTATCAAAAGGCTTTAACATACTTTGCTAAAACCTTTTACTTCTAAATTTGATATTTTTATACTACTGTAAATAGTATCTTTATTCAACTTGCTTTTCTTTTTTGTTGTCACTCAGAATTATATACTGACCTGATACTGAATGAACTACATCTGGTTTAACTGAAAAATTCTAATAATTTTTATGAAAATATACGCATTTTCTGTGTTAACAATTTACGAATAAATGAACTTTCTTTGGGTTTTTATACTATTTATTACTTTGTTAAAGATTTCTGCATCTATGGTTATGGTCCTGAAAAGACCTATAACCTTCCATTCTTATATAATGTCCTTTTAGGCATTTTGTTTTGAAGTAGTGCTAGCCTTGTAAAATAAGCTGAGATGTTGTTTAGTTTTTCCCTCTCTGGGGAAAAAAATGTGTGTTAGAGTGATGCTTAGTATAACTCACTATTATGGTCATATGGGAGTTTTCTGCTTTGGAACACTTAAATTACAGATTTAATATTTTTGATAATTAAAATATCTTCTTCCTACTTTTGCCAGGTCCATAGGATATTAAGTAACATCCCTCTGTTCTGCTTTCTGCTTTTCTTGACTAATCAGGTGTCTTATCAACTCTATTAGTCTTATAAAGGAGGAACTTTTGGCTTGGTGGATCTTAACTGCCACATGTCTTCTATTACTTTTCTTGTCTTTTATCCTTTTCTTTCATAGAAGTTTAAGTTGCTGTTGCTTTTTAAAAAAATTTAAGATCAGTGCTTAATTTTCAACCTCTTTTTCAAACACAGACAACATTATTTATATATTCATCCAGTTTTAATGTCATTTAAAGTATCAGTAATTTCAAAAATATTTTCAAATGTGCATTTTTATGTACAGGTAATATAGAAATATTTAATTTCCAAATACACAGATATATTCCAGTTTTTCTGTCAGCTACTGATCTCTAATTACACTGAGAATATACTTACTATGATTTCAGTCCTTTAAAATTGAGACTTGCTTTATAGCCTGGCATCTACAAATGTTTCTTAAATGTTACATTTTTGTTTTATAAGAATATAGACTGCATTTTTTACGTTTTTATCACTATCCAATATGTCAAGTTTGCCAATTCTGTCATTCACCATATGCCCTACTGATTTTGTACATTTGTTCAACTTGTTACCTAGAGAGGTACAATAAAATTTCATGACTCATAGGTTTGTCTTATGCTCAATGAGATACGGTCAAGTTTACTTTACAATCTTTGAGCCTAGCTTAAGAGGTACATTATTTTGCTGAAAATGCTTTTCTATAGGAAAAAATTATGCAGAAAACACATATTATATTCCAGCCACTGAAATGACCTGGACACAGGTCATTAATAACAGTATTAATAACAGTACTTTTAGTGCCTAGATCTAGTTTTCTAACTATCATTTCTGTCGGGGTGTCCACTGGCCAGGGCGGGCGGCGTGATCCGGGCAGCTGGCGACCCCTGCGCCCCGGAGCGGAGGCGCACGACCGGCCCCTCGGAGGGAGGTGCCTCCAGGCCGACCCTGGCGCCCTGGAACGAAGGCGCGCGCCCGGCCCCTTCCATAGAGCTGCCTCCGGCCAGAAGAGGTGGCGGCATAGTGGCTGGAGGAGACAGCTGCTGCACAGCCACAATGGGGCCTTGGAAAGCACCCGCTGGAGCCATGCTGACGTGGACAGCTGCCGCCCCCCGACCTTCTGGAGGGTGGGTGGGTTTGCCCACAGGATGTCCCTGTCGGGCCGGGCCGGAGGCCACGTGAGGAGGCGGGCCGGCCCAGACCCCCTCCTCATGTCTCGCCCTCCACGCTGGCCTGTCAGGGTGCCCGGGGCCCCAGGCTAATGCGGAAGTCTTCGCCATTGGCCAAGACTTCTGCATGCTCAGTGCATGATCACTGAGTGCCTGGGCTCCGTGCAGCTTGCAGTCCACGAGCTAACCTCGTGGACAGCTCCCTGATTGGTTGCTCCTGCACATATATACCGCACTACTTCCCTGTGGGGGGAGAGAAGAAGAAAGATCCTGTAACGAGATGGCCATCGTGTGAATAAAGCTTCTGACCAGCCTACATGTCACGTCTCACTGCGGGCAGGGATTCGCGATAATTTCCACTAAAAGGAGTCAATTCTGGAAAAGGAATAACTGTAGATCATGGACAAGGAAAACACAAGGTAAAAAGGGAAAACCTGCTAGAAAGCAAGAAAGGTGTCCAGAGACTACTTTGTGGGGTTGGAGTTAAAAGGACATAGGAATCAGCTTAAATGGGTCTGCTAGTTCAAAGTAGGCTCTGTAAGTATCAAAAAGAACAATGTATGTATGTATATGACCGAAGTACATTGAAAAAAAAATACACGAACCAAATGATACTTAAAAAAGAAAAGGTTATAGAGGCGACAACCATACCACTTTCTTTCTCTGAAAACCAGTTACTAAGTATAAAGAATTTCCTCAGAGTTCTTTGGAAGAATTTTGTCATTTTTGGTTATGAGGGAAGGAAAAATCATTTCAAAATACCACCTAATAAAAGTAGAATACTATTTCCTTAGTAATAAAAGAAAATAATGCATTCAGGCATGTTTTGTCAATAGATCTTAAAAGTCTTATGGACAAGAGGTTATTCACACAGTATCAAAATAGTACTTGATGGATTAATTCTTACTTGAAAAAGGGAAAAAACACATTTATGCGGTAGGGATTTGTTATGACCACTCTGCACTTTAAATGTACCATTAGATAACATGACATTCACATGGTTTCTTGATGTGATACTGCATGAAGAACACAGCATCACTCATGTCTTCTAGCCAAAAATGGTGAGGCTGAATCTGTGCTGACATAACCTCATGCATAGAGGGAAGGTATATGTTATAAGAACTAGCTGAATACTATATGGAAATAATCAGAAAATGCACAATGTGAGTTTTTATACAATTACTTTGGTTTCTTTTTCTTTAATCAGTGGAAAAAGTGGGTGGGATTGTTCTGCAATAAAAAAATAAGGAAATGTACTGGTGAAATACACTGTTAGAAAACTGGATCCTGGCTTGAAAGAAAAAAAAATCTCTATAAGAACAACTGGGGGAAATTGTTTTAAATTTCTTCTTTTTGTATACCTCCAGGGGTAAATTTAAGACTAATAATATGACAATGGTATTGTAGAAGAATATGCTTATTCTTTAGAAAATGCACATTGAAGTACCACGAGATGATGTATATATAAATTAAACATGATCTAGACTACTATCACCTTCCCTATCTCCCCAGATAGAGTAAACAAGTAAGGCAAGATATTAATTCTTAAGTCTAGGTGTTGGGCATACCAGTGTTCATTATATTAGTTTTTTGAATTTTGTATAACAGTGAAAGAAAACATGGTTTCTACAAAATTTACCCAGCATGTCAAAAGAAGAGACTCAAATAAGGAAAACAAATTAAAAAGCTAGTTGAAATAAAAATAAGACAATCACAAACAGAACTAGAAAGAGTAAAAATAAGACCAATACTCTGAATAATTCAGTTAATAAACTAGTTAATGAGTGGTAGCCTGCAACTACAGCCCAGAGACTAAAACCTGCTTGAAGCCTGTTTATTTTTTTGGTACTGGGGATTGAAACCAGGGGCACTGAACCACTGAGCTATATTCCTAGCACCCTCCTCACTGTTTTATTTTGAGACAGGGTCTCATTAAATTGTTTAGGCCTTGCTAAGTTGCTGAGGCTGTTCTCGAACTTATGATCCTTCTGTCTAAGCCTCCCAAGTCACTGGGATACAGGCATATGCCACTACACCTGGCTCGAAGCCTGTTTTTAAGTGGTCCACTGGTCAAAAATGTTATTTTATAATTTAAAGCATTGTAAAAAATAAAGAGCAATATGTGATGGAGGCTACATATAGCATGTAAAACTGAAAACCTTCATAATCTGGCCTTTGTTGACCTCTACACTGGATCACAATTAAGAATTTTTATTTCAGAGTGCAGAAGAAATGACAAAAAGATGAAAAGCATAAGAAAATAGATAAGAAGGACAAAGGAATAATTCAACATATAAAAAATGGAATAGTTAAAAATAAAATTGAAAAAATAATTACTGAAGTAAAGTTAGGGAGAGAACTTGTTGGCTGCTGCAATGGAAAAGGCTGTGTATTTTATTTGAAAAAAATAAAAACTATCAATACTTAAAAATACGATTTCCTTTAATTCTAAAGGGGAAAAAAACCTATCTAAAAGCATTTAGATCTCTCTACAATAAACATAGAAAAGAACAATAAAGCAATTTCTACTTGGTTTTGAGGAAATAATTTTCTGATCAATAATTAGAAAGCAACAACAATGAACATATTCAGACTTAAAAGGCCAGAAAATAAGCCCTCTCAAATGTATATCAGCTAACCAATAGCTCCAACAAAATTTTTACTTTCATAACAAAAAAGTTATAGTACAACAAGGTATGAACAGAAAAATTAGCAAGTAAGAAACAGTTAAATCTATAGTTTCTTATAAGTGAGGTATATTTCTGAAATGGCTATGGGAGAAGTTTGGTGGACATTCTAGTAGAACAATCTTAAAACTTGTAAAAATTATAACAATCATTAAAATATATGGAAATTATTCTCAAGGGCATATAGCTTATTTAAAAAACTGTTTTCAGGAAAATACACTAAATCTCATGAAGAACATAAGAATGTGTGGCCTTTGAGCCACAATCTGCTCCCATATACCTCTGAGCTCCCATATACCTCTGCTCCCATATACCTCCCATATACTCTATACCTCTGAGTTTCAAGTTATGGACTTCAACTTCAGGTAGGTGTGGTCAAGAAGTAGGGGCTACCTTTGTTTTCAGTTTCCAGTTTAGACTTACTCTCAATCCCAGGAAGGACAGGACAGACCCATGCTGCAAAAACTCTTTACTTGAGGCAGTCAAGGCCTGATTGCTGGAGCTCACTTCCCCCTACTTGCCCCCTCTTGCTGGGTAGAACCTCTGTATTATTCATGGCCAGCTGAATACACTAGCATTTCAACAAGCTCAGCACCAGCTCACTCATAGGGTAGAGTTTTCACACCAAAAGGGGTAAACAAAGTTGACAGGCTATCACCATTCCCTTACTATTGTCCACTCACAGATCAAGGACATTCTGGAAGAAAAAGGCCACCATTCCTGACTCAGGCTCAATGCAGTGGCACAGATGTTCTATCTGAGGGAAAGAAGGACCTAAGAACAGAGCTCCATAGCTGTCTGAGAAGAATAACTTTATTCTGATTATAGTGTAGGGCAGTTCATACCTAAGGGCACAGTCAAAAATAATTGAGATCTTAATGGAAAGAAATTAAGAAGGTGCTGGAAGCTCCATGATACTAGTACCAAGCAAATGGCAGAGTAATCAGGTTTTTTTTTTTTTTGAGTGTAAGAACAGGATTTATTGAAGAATAAAAATAGGAACAGAACTCCTGCAGTATAAGAGGGGACCCGTTTTCTCCATCTCGAGAGTGCTAGCCTAAGGGTTTATGCAGCACTTGGATCATGGTTGATGGTCCAAACTTGTGCTAACTAGGGTTTGGAAAAGCACTAACACTATTGGTTAGCCCCAGTCCCCATTCAGGTTTGCCTTACTTCCATTTTCTCCTCCCTTGGGTAAGCAGGAGGTCAAAGTCATTGAATTGTGCATGCTCTGTGGGGTGGCTGGAGCTGCAGAAGCATGGAGTGCATTTCTGCAGTGGGCATCCCCACTGCGTGAAGCTGGGCTGCTGCAAAGAAACCAGTTGGTTTGCTGCCCCCTCAGCACTGGCCACTGTCCCTCAGGCCTACCACACCTCAGGTCCTGCTGTTGTGGCTGGTTCCACAAGGCAGCCCATGCTTACTGCCTGTGCTTTAGTCTTCCCAGGCTGCCACACTGCCATTTCACCACTCCCTGATGCTCCTCAGCAGGGAACAGTGAGCTGGCAGCATGGCTTGGTGGCTGGAGAGCCTTGTCAGTAATGCACGACATTCTGACATTTTATCCCTGCGCCTTGAAAGGAGAGCTTCTAATCACACCAACTCTGAGAGACTTGAGCACTGGCATGCCTCTGCCAGCCTAAAGCCAAATCCCTCAGCCAACCCTGCCCCACTTACAAGACAGACTGGTACCGATAGGACAAAAAGGCCCATAAGATCTTGAATGTTCATTCATAATCTTTTTTTTTTT
>JAJEJO010001082.1:417057-461722 GCA_020662805.1 Glaucomys volans
CATTATGCATCATCATTCATTTATCAGAGAGACCATTCAGCCTTTGGATTTTGGGGATTGGCTGATCTCACTTAGCATAACAGTCTCCAACATCATCCATTTACCTACAAATGCCATAATTTTATTCTTCTTTATGGCTGAGTAATATTCCATTGTGTATATATACCACAGTTTCTTTATCCATTCATCTATTGAAGGGCATCTAGGTTGGTTCCACAATCTAGCTATTGTGAATTGAGCAGCTATGAACATTGATGTGGCTGCATCACTGTAGTAATCTGATTTTAAGTCCTTTGGGTATAGGCCAAGGAGTGGGATAGCTGGGTCAAATGGTGGATCCATTCCAAGTTTTCTAAGGAATCTCCACACTGCTTTCCAGAGTGGCTGCACCAACTTGCACTCCCACCAGCAATGTATGAGTGTACCCTTTTCCCCACATCCTCGCCAACACCTGTTGTTGCCTGTGTTCTTAATAAAAGACATTCTAATTGGGGTAAGATGAAATCTTAAGGTGGTTTTGATTTGCATTTCTCTTATGACGAGGGATGTTGAACATTTTTTCATAAATCCGTTGATTGCTTGTAGATCTTCCTCTGTAAAGTGTCTGTTCATTTCCTTGGCCCATTTATTGATTGGGTTATTAGTGTTCTTGGTGTAAAGATTTTTGAGTACTTGGTAGATTCTGGAGATTAGTGCTCTATCTGAAGTGTGTGTGGCAAAGATTTTCTCCCACTCTGAAGGCTCTCTCCTCACATTGCTGATTGTTTCCTTTGCTGAGAAAAAGCTTTTTAGTTTCACTCTATCCCAATCATTCATTCGTGCTTTTATTTCTTGCGCTTTGGGAGTCATGTTAAGGAAATCTGGTCCTAGGTCAACATGATGAAGATTTGGACCTATTTTCTCTTCTATTAGGTGCAGAGTCTCTGGTCTGATTTCTAGGTCCTTGATCCACTTTGAGTTGAGTTTTGTATAGGGTGAGAGAGATGGGTTTAGTTTCATTTGGCTGCATATGGATTTCCAGTTTTCCCAGCACCATTTGTTGAAGAGGTTGTCTTTTCTCCATTGCATGTTTTTGCCTCCTTTGTCAAGTATGAGATACCTGTATTTATGTGGGTTTGTCTCTGTGTCCTCTATTCTGTACCACTGATCTACCTGTCTATTTTGGTACCAATACCATGCTGTTTTTGTTACTATTGCTCTGTAGTATAGTTGAAGGTCTGGTATTGTGAATCCCCCTGCTTTGCTCTTCTTGCTAAGGATTGCTAAAGCAATTCTGGGTCTCTTATTCCTCCAAATGAATTTCATGATTGCTTGCTCTATTTCTATGAGGTCCGTCATTGGGATTTTAATTGGAATTGCATTGAATTTGTATAGCATTTTTGGAAGTATGGCCATTTTGACGATATTAATTCTGCCTATCCAAGAACGTGGGAGATCTTTCCATATTCTCAGATGCTCTTTAACTTCTTTCTTTAGTGTTCTGTAGTTCTCAGTGTAGAGGTCTTTCACTTCTTTTGTTAGATTGATTCCCAAGTTTTTCATATTTTTTGAGGTTAATGTGAATGGGGTAGTTTTCCTAATTTCTCTCTCAGAGGATGCATCACTTATGAATAAAAATGCATTAGATTTATGAGCATTAATTTTATATCCTGCTACTTTGCTGAATTCATTTATGAGTTCCAGAAGTTTTCTGGTGGAGTTCTTAGGGTCTTCTAAATAGAGAATCATGTCATCAGCAAATAGGGATAGTTTGAGCTCTTCTTTTCCTATTCGTATTCCTCTAATTTCTTTGGTCTGTCTAATTGCTCTGGCTAGAGTTTCAAGAACAATGTTGAATAGTAGTGGCGAAAGAGGGCATCCCTGCCTTGTTCCAGTTCTCAGGGGGAATGCTTTCAGTTTTTAATCCATTTAGAATGATGTTAGCTGTGGGTTTAGTATAAATAGTCGTTACAATGTTAAGGAATGTCCCCACTATCCCTATTTTTTCTAGCGTTTTGAGCATGAATGGGTGCTGTATTATATCAAATGCTTTCTCTGCATCTATTGAAATAATCATGTGGTTCTTGACTTTAAGTCTGTTGATGTGGTGAATTACATTTATTGATTTCCGGATGTTGAACCAACCTTGCATCCCTGGGATGAAACCCACTTGATCATGTTGCACTATCTTCTAATATGCTTTTGTATGTGATTCGCTAACATTTTGTGAAGAATTTTTGCATCTATGTTCATCAGAGATATGGGTCTGAAATTTTCTTTCGTTGATGTGTCCTTCTCTGGTGTTGGTATGAGGGTGATATTAGCTTCATAGAATGAGTTTGGAAGGGTTCCCTCCTCCTCTATTTCATGAAATACTTTGAGGAGTATTGGAATGAGCTCTTCTTTGAAGGTCTTGTAGAACTCGGCTGTGAATCCATCTGGTCCTGGACTTTTCTTTGTTGGTAGACTTTTGATGACTTCCTCTATTTCACTGCTTGAAATTGATCTATTTAAGTTGTGTATGTCCTCCAGATTCAGTATGGGTGGCTCATATGCCTCTAGGAACCTGTTGATGTCTTCCAGGTTTTCTATTTTGTTGGAGTATAAATTTTCAAAGTAGCTTCTTAGTATGTTTTGTATTTCAATTGTGTCTGTTGTAATATTTCCATTTCCATCATGAATTTTAGTAATTTGGAGTTTCTCTCTCCTTCTCTTCGTTAGCGTGGCTAAGGGCTTATCAATTTTGTTTATTTTTTCAAAGAACCAACTTTTTGTTTCGTCAATTTTTTGAATTGTTTGTTTCAATTTCGTTGATTTCAGCTCTGATTTTGATTATTTCCTGTCTTCTACTACTTTTGGTGATGATCTGTTCCGCTTTTTCTAAGGCTTTGAGCTGTAATGTGAGGTCATTGATTTGTTGACTTTTCATTCTTTTATTAAATGCACTCCATGCAATGAATTTTCCTCTTAGCACTGCTTTCATAGTATCCCAGAGATTTTGATATGTTGTATCTTTGTTCTCGTTGACCTCTAAGAATCTTTTAATTTCCCCCCTAATGTCTTCTGTTATCTATGTATCATTCAATAGCATATTATTTAATCTCCAGGTCTTGGAGTAGTTTCTGTTTCTAACTTTATCATTGATATCTAATTTCATTCCATTATGATCTGATAGTATACAAGGTAGTATCTCTACGTTTTTGTATTTGTTAAGAGTAGCTTTGTGGCATAACATATGGTCTATTTTAGAAAAGGAACCATGAGCTGCTGAGAAGAAAGTGTATTCGCTTTTTGATAGATGGAATATTCTATATATGTCCGTTAAGTCCAAATTAGCGATTGTGTCCTTGAGTCCTATAGTTTCTTTGTTCAATTTTTGTTTGGAAGATCTGTCCAACGGTGAGAGAGGAGTGTTAAAGTCTCCCAGTATTATTGTGTTTTGGTCTATTTGATTCCTGAAATTGAGAAGGATCTGATTGACATACATGGATGCACCATTGTTTGGTGCATAAATATTTATGATTGTTATGTCCTGTTGATTTATGCTTCCTTTAAGCAATATGAAATGTCCTTCTTTATCCCTTCTGATGAACTTTGGTTTGAAGTCTGCTTTATCTGAAATGAGAATGGAAACCCCAGCTTTTTTACTCAGTCCATGTGCATGGTATGCTTTTTCCCAACCTTTCACCTTTAGTCTGTGGGCTTGTTTTTCGATGAGATGAGTCTCTTGAAGGCAGCATATTGTTGGGTCTTTCTTTTTAATCCAGTCTGCCAGTCTATGTCTTTTGATTGATGAGTTTAGGCCATTTACATTCAGGGTTATTATTGAGATATGACTTGTATTTCCTGTCATTTTACCTTTTTTAGGGTTTTTAGCTTAACTTTATTTCTCCTTTGATTGACTCTTTCTTTAGGGTAATTCCTCCCCATGATGACTGAGATTGTTATTTTTCGTTTCTTCCTCTTCAAATACTTTGTTGAGAATGTTCTGTAGGGCAGGCTTTCTCTTTGTGAATTCTTTAAGCTTTTGTTTATCATGGAAGGATTTTATTTCATCATCAAATCTGAAGGTAAGTTTTGCTGGGTATAAGATTCTTGGTTGGCATCATTTTCTTTCAGAGCTTGAAATATGTTGTTCCAGGCCCTTCTTGCTTTTAGGGTCTGGGTTGAGAAATCTGCTGATATCCGTATCGGTTTCCCCCTGTAGGTAATCTGATGCTTTTCTCTCGCAGCCTTTAAAATTCTATCTTTGTTTTGTATGTTAGGTATTTTCATTATAATATGCCTTGGTGTGAATCTGTTGTAATTCTGTGCATATGGTGTCCTGTAAGCTTCTTGTAATTGATTTTCCACCTCATTCATCATAGTAGGGAAATTTTCTGATAATATTTCCTTGAATAGATTATTCACATACCCTTGGTTTGTATCTCTGTGCCTTCCTCAATTCCGATTACTCTTAAATTTGGTCTTTTCATGATGTCCCATATTTCTTGGAGGTTTCGTTCATGATTCCTAACCTTCTTCTCTGTTTGTTCGACTTTGTTTTCAAGATTAAATATTTTGTCTTCATTGTCTGAGGTTCTGTCTTCCAAGTGATCTATTCTGTTAATTATGCTTTCTATTGAGTTTTTAACTTGGTTTACTGTTTCCTTCATTTCCTTGTTTCCTTCAAGAATTTGTTTTTTTCTCAGAATTTCTATCTCTTTATTGAAGTGATATTTTGCTTCCTGCAATTGCTCTATTAGCTGAATATTCATAGCCTGAATCTGCTCTCTCGTCACATCATTTTCTTCTCAGATCATTTTAATTATGAACATTCTGAAGTCCCTTTCTGTCATTCCTTCTACCATGCTGTCTTTGGGTTCTCTTGATATATCATCTAGGTTTGATTGGGACACTTTCTTCCTGTGTTTTCTCATGGTGCTTGTGTATCTTCCCCTCTAGTAGTGCGAATCCGAGGGATTACAATTTCCCTGTGAAGACTTAAAGTGTCCCTGCAGATTTCCAGTAACTCACCTGTTGCTTGAGAGGTGCTTGATCAAGCGGTGACCCAAGAAAGGTGCTGTCCCACTACCTCCAGGTTGGGAATGATCAATGCTTCTGGGCAGAGGCAGCCTAGTGTTGATAGACAATTAGATACAGCAAGGTGGTAGACTCTGGGCCAGGGTGTGGACCTGGGCACTAGACCAAGTTGGGGTGGTGTCACCGAACTGTGCTCAGTGATGGAGATACTGGGCTTGAGAGCCCAGGCTGGCCTGAACTCCTCGCTGGGGGCTCAGGCGGTGGCAGGTGGTTGCTCTCTCCTGGGGACACTGTAAGCAGGCACCAAAGGCCCTAAGCTCCTCGCTGGAGTCAGCGACCCCAGCGGCTCCCGGCCAGACCTTTCCAGGAGCCGCGGCGCAGTGGGTCAGAAGACCAGCTGTAGGTCCGAATCCCCAGGCAGCTGGAGACGGACTCTCTCTGCCAGGGAAGCTGCAAAATGGCGCCGAGGGGTCCAAACTCCCCGCCGGAGTCAGCGATCCCAGAGGTTCTGGGCCAGACCTCTCCAGAAGCCACAGGAGGCCCCAGGCAGCCTGAGATGGTTAGTCTCCGCCTGGGAGGTTGCTGGCTGGTGCCGGAGCCCGGCCAGTGACTCTAAAGCCTCTGCTGTGGACCTGCACTCACTTGCTGGCTGGCCCAGACCCAGGTCGGTGACTCCGAAGCAGCTGCAGGGTCCGGCGCTCCCGGGTGGTAGCTGCCCGCGGCCTGGCCGAGCCCAGCCCGGCAGTTGGTTCCGGAGCAGCGACTGGGGACCCCTTATATGTGACTTGAATATAAAATCTCGTTGAGAGCCATATTCCTGCTGTTTGAATCCCGAGCAAGTAGGAATCCATGGAGCAAGTAGGAATGCAGCCTTCCTCTAGCCCACCATCTTGAATCCCCCCAGTAATCAGGTTTTGACAGAGAATTACAGAAAGAAATAGTCACGAACTATTCTGGTATCACACTCATTCCTGAAGGTATGGAAAACTGCACTTATGCTATACTGGTTCCACTCAAGAGTAACCAGAACAAGAAATGGGATCCTTCCCTAAATCACAAGAATAAGAAAAGGGCAGAAGCCTTACTGGTTTAAGGGACTTAGGCAAAACCTGTGAATAAATACTACTGAACAAAAAATTGAACAAAAAGTGACTCTGACTCTGGATAATTCCTAGGAAATCAGGCTTAAAAATATCACTAAACCTATTCTGTGAAGTCTGGAAGACTGTGTTCCTGCTTCCCTGGAGTGATCAGAAAAGGATATTCTAAGATACTAGTCCAAAGGTGAACACAGGGAAAAATAAATCACAAAATCCTTGAACTGTAACAGTCTTCAAGTCATATACACACTCAATGGTAAAGGGATATAGTAACTAGGTGTGATGAACTTAAGCACAACCTGTGAAAAGTACCATAAATTATACATAACTATATATATATGTGTGTATATATACACACACACTCTTACAAAATAAACAGAATTAAAACTTTAAAAATGATGAAAGGAATTTTAAAAGTTTGATAGTTCTAATATAGAAACATTTTTACCTATCAAAAAAAATCTCATGCTGATTTCAGTGATAAGATGTTGCAAAAAAATACAATCTAAGATGCAAAATGTTAAACTACCAAATGCTCCTATAATTTGATGATAAAACCTTAACACCTACAAGCCTGGTATGATCTGGCACCTCAGTCTTGTTATCTCATCTCTTACCATTCCTTCTTTCTCACCGTGTTCTAGTTACACACTTTACCATCTTCCTATATTTAAGTATGTTCCTGCACTAGAACCTTTGGATAGACAAGGTTCTCTGCTGAAAATATACTTCTCCATGGTATCTGAATGATTAGTTCCTTCAGTTCCTTTTATTAACTACTAAAATATCATCATCTCATTGGGCCTATTCTGCCAATCTTATGTAAAATGGTAATCTGTCTGCAACCTGATTCTGGACTGATTTTCTCCTTTCCATAGTACTTCTTAACTTCTAACACATAACTTAGTTTATTACGTCTATTACATAGTGTCTGCCTGCCTAACCCCCCTACCCCACCTCCTGTTAGAATTTAAGCTGCACAAGAACGGGGCTCTTAGTTTTATACACTAATTATATCCCTAGTAACTAGACATGTTATTTAAATATTTACTGAATAGATAAATATGCTATTAAATACAGTACTACATATACAAAAGATAAACTTGTTTAGATGCAAAGGATATATTCAGAAGAGTGGAAATTTATTGCTAATCAATGAAATGCTCTGTGTTGTTAGTTATCAAATACAATTAAACAGCTATCAAGTGAATGGGGTTGTAGTTCAGTGGTAGAGTGCTCACCTTGCATGTGTGAGGCACTGGGTTCGATCCTCAGCACCACAAAAGTAAAGTACTGTGTCCACCCACAACTAAAAATATTAAGGAAGCTATCAATGTTTTAAACTGGTAGAAAGAATTAGATATAACAAAAATCAAGACAACATTTTGACGTCACAGCTGCTCTAAAAAACTATAGAAATTAGCCATTTTGGAAAGGTATTTTCTTTTTTGGAAAGGTATTTTCTAAGAGTTATTGAGTATCTAAAAATGTTAACTAACCTTAGATTCAGGATGGTGAATTTTTTTAGGACACTGAATTTTTTTTTTTTTTTTTTTTTTGAACCAGGGACTGAACTCAGGGGTACTTGACCTCTGAGCCACATCCCCAGCCCTAGTTTGTATTTAGCCCTAGTTGTATTTAGCCCTAGTTGTATTTAGAATACAACTAAACATTAATAGACTGACTCTTTAGGTAATAGGTACTCTGTCTAAGTACTTTTCTTCCTTGTTCATCTTTGCTCTTCTATACCTTCGATATTCTGTAAGAAACATGTAATATTTTCAAAATCAAGGATGGGGGAAAAACATCTTAAAATACCTAAGTAAAAATCAGAAAAACTACAGTGAAATGATGGCTTTATTATACCAGTTATTTCTTCAATTTTTCTATTTCCAACAGATAGTATTTAGGATTCAAAATTATTCCTAATTTTTAAGATGAATGCACTTCATGTTATAATATTTAAAATTTATTGTAAAGATATATTGTTTTTTTGTTTTTTTTTTTTTGGTACTGGAGATTGAACTCAGGGGCACTTGACCACTGAGCCACATCTCCAGTCCTATTTTATATTTTATTTAGAGACAGGGTTTCATTGAATTGTTTAGTACCTTGCTTCTGCTGAGGCTGGCTTTGAACTCTGGATCCTTCTGCTTCAGCCTCCTCAGTTACTGGGATTATAGGCATGTGCCACCATGCCTGGCTAAGATACACTGATTTTTTTAAAAAAAATTTTAGTTGTAGATGGACCCAATATCTTTATTTATTTATGTATTTTACATGGTGTTGGGGATTGAACTCAGTGCCTCACGTGTGCTAGGTTAGCACTCTGCCACTAAGCTGCAGTCCTAGCCCTGATTTTTGAAAAGTTTTTGTATAATGAAAATAAACATCCATCCTTTAAGGAGAAATTATTAAAACAAAACCTCTCAAAGTTATGAAAGAAGCAATCAAGTCAAATCAAAGTTATTTGTGATAGATAACTACTAGAAAAACACAGTTTGTGAGCTTCTCAGAGAACACGCTTCCAGAACTTCCTGCGAACGGCAAGCAGAAATTAATTTCTCCCTGAAGATGACTGTTGCTCTACAGATTCCAAGCCACCTTCTGGAAATTTGCTGGTCTGCAGGTCACTGAGAAAAGCCTAAATGCATTCTTATATCATCTAATATGATATGAAAACCCTCTACAAATGTTATGGTTCACTTAGGATATATTAATTATGCCTAATGTGGTAGCCAGCCTCCAAGATGGCTCCAATGATCTCCATGTCCTGGTATTCATGACCTCATGTAGCACCTTCTCACACTGAGTACAAGTGCTCTGCGTAACAAACAGAAAATACAGTTTGTGATTTCTAAGAGTACTTCATTATTACATCGTCTTTATCTCTTCATCACTCATTCTTGAGAAAGCCAGATGCTGTGCTGTGAAGATTTTAAGCGACATCAAAAAGAGGTCTATGTGGCAATGGAATGAAGTACTCTGCTAACAGTCAGAGAAAAGCTGAGGTTTCCTGCCAACTGGTAGGTAAGTGAGCCATCTTAGAAACTCAGCCTTCAGCTGCTTCAAGCCTTCAGATGATAGCAACTGAAGCCAAAATCCTGACTGCATCCTAATGAGAGGCCCCAGGGCAGAAACAATTAGCCAAATTGCTCCTGAATTTCTGAACCTCAGAAACAAGTAAGAACATAAATGTTCATTGTTTTAAGCTGTTAAGTTATGGGGCCATTTTTTATACAACAATTTATGCTTAGCAATAATTTCACAAAATATTTTGGTTCCCATGTCTTATCTAGACAAGCATATATTGCCTTAGAAATGCAGGTGGTTATTAAAGAGTACTTTTAAATAAACATAGAAATGAATCCTCAATTAATTGGTTTATAATGATCTAATAATTAAAAAATTAATCAAATCTTAAAATATTTTTAAGAAAAGTTTACTTAATTTTTCTTAAATAATCTGGCAGAAAGTGCTGCCTCATTATGTAACAAAGATTGCTATTCCTAGCTACTACTGATAAAAAGCAGTACTGGGATCACTAAGTTAGTAATAGGCTCTAGAATATGTTGTTTTAGTAATCTGTTTAAAACCACTATTAGACATGCATATATTATGCATATATTTGCTATAAAGGCTTCATGAGAATATATAGTTCATAAGTCATAGAAAATAGATAGGTTTATCTTCTTCTGGGAAAGGTTACCTGTTTTACATGGGGACTGAATTCCTTAGTTTCTTTAGTGCTATGTTTTAATCAAGTTAACATATTAACACAGGGTAAATAAAAATCTAATGCATGCTTTTCATATTGCTTTCTTGAAATTGCAATAAAGTATAATTTTTGTAGAAAGAGTAGCAACTCACCATGTGCTTTAGTGCATTAAAAAGCAGTTTTCTCCCAGATGGTGTATCAAAATCAGCAATAATCCACAGAGTGACTGCAGAAATTACATCATCAGCTGAAAGTTTCAAATAGTCAAGTAAAATTAAGTCTTTCTAAAATCAAACTAAAAAATGTTTTCCAACACAACACAAAAGTATCTTAAAATTATTATTTATGAAAAATATGTTATGTGGGCATATGTACATATATTTAAAAGTGCTAGAAGAGCAGTTCATTGTACATTCTTTATATAAATGCAGATACAAAAAAAAAACTAAAAAGAGAATAGTCCCTAAGGGACAGACGTGTGAAGTACTTTTACCAATACAGAAATTGTTTTATAGCTTTCATGCCAGTGTTGGCAAATAAAACTGTCTTCTAGCTATATTTATTTTAAAAATGAATAAATTTTATTTATTTATTTATTTTTATTTTTATTTATTTATTTATTTCTTTAGGTATATGTGGTATTTATACACCACATATACCTAAAAACAGACAATCAAGTTTATTAATAGATTCAGAAAATAGCTTATAATTCATTGATTTCTAGCTATCATTTACTAGATCTAATTTGCACCTCTTTCCTATCAAGAGTTGATTAATTCTCTTTTCAGAAAAATTTCAAAATTTCAAGTCCATAGGAAGAAACCATTTTTAATTCTTTTGTCACAGTTAAATGGGTAAATTTCATCCAGCATTGGTATGTAACACCTGAAATGATAATCGTCTGGCCATAACTAAAACCTACAGAAAAACGAATCCTTTAGATGAGGTCACCAATTTATAAAATAAAAATTTGCTGTGCCCAAGACGTACTCCTGAATAGATTTGAAGCTACAGTAATTACCATAGCCAGTGCTATCTAACTCTACAAAAACTGGCCTTGTTAATAAGAGAAACACACACATGCACAAAAGGACAGCACTGATTCCCCTTGCAACCTTTAGAAACAAGAGTAGGGCATTAACACATTCTTTTCAAAGAAAAATCCCAACACTGCCTTAATATCAGCACTTTTACCATCACAACTGTTAAGTTTCAAACTGCATTATTTCTTCACATATTTACATAAACACAAATAAAAAGAAATAAGATTCTTATTATTCCTTTAATTTGCAAGAGAGTTAACCAAAAGGCATTATTATAAGCTTAGTCAGATAGCCAGAGGCATTTTTAAAATACAACCCAGAATCTGATCTTTGACTCCGTCTGCCTTTACTTGATATATTCTAGGGCACAGCATGTCATAATATGGAAATGCATTTTATTTGTTGGATTTCTTATAGACATACAGCTTTATGAACATAAAAATCATGGAATCTGAAAGTAATTCAGGTGCCAATGTGGACTCAATTTATGGTATTCTTAAAAACTGACTGTGTAGACTTTGCTTTAAATCTTTCATATGTAAGTTCATTCCTTATAACAGTTCACTATCTTTAGATAGTGATCCTATTGTTACAAAATTACTTCTTATATACTGAAACACAAATCAGCATTCTTTTATCTTTAACTTATTATCTCTCATTTTTATTTTCAAAGCAAAGGGGTCAAAAAACAAAACAACCCCCCCAAAACCAACAACAACAATAACAACAAAAAACCTGCACTATCAAAATCAATAATCCACAGAATAACTTCATCTATTTGAACAGTTAATTATACACTAAGAAATCTGTGGTCTCACTGCAGAGTTCTTTGTTTAAGCTAAATACTTATTTCCAAAAAATGTTACTGTCTTGGTCTCTCATTTTCTGGTTGTGATCCCAACCTAAGCAAACATCCAGATTTTGTTTAATTGCAGTGCAAAAAACTATTTTCCCCTCTATCGTGGAACTGCACTTTTATTCATGTATTTTATCAGTTTACATAGCTCTGAAAAAATTTTATCACTTTCTTAAAAAGGTGAAAATGGAATAGTTTACTTTAAAACAAGGCAAAAAGCCAAGAGGAATGTCTGTTGCATATATGCTCAAGTTAGGAAAAGAGGCACAATTTTCCCAGCATAATCCTTAAGTTGTAACAAATTATAAAGTAACAAATTAAACCATGTTCTCCAGCCAATAATACCAACATAATAAAAGTAACTAAAATGCTAAGTTTTCATTACATTAGGAATAAATTCCATAAAAGAAGCTTATTACCTTCTTGGGTTAAATAATGCATGTTTTCTGCAATCACGGCACTTTTATCTTGTGAATCCAAGAAAAAGTAAGTAGAGAAATCTTCAATAGCAGTAGTTACTGAAAAATTTCATATTAAATGTTCAATAATGAATTAACGAAATATTAACAGCAAGCATTTTTAGAACAGTATGTGGAGGGTTATTTTTACCTGATGAAGATACTAAATTAAGGTACTGAGGTTTGGTGTGCAAAATCAAAGAATTTATACGGGGTACAACATTATTCTTATCCATTAGGAAATCTACCGCATTCATTTGATCATTCAACGTACCCTAAGATAACAAAAATATTGTTTAAAAAATAAGTAATATATATGTATATTTTTAAATTATGCAGATAATTTGAAGATTAGTCTAAAATAAATCAATATATAGCAAACAACCTGGGATTACTATTAATAAATTTTCTTATAAAAACTAGAATTTTCAATTATTTAATTTTAAGATGTAATTATGTACAAGAAATTTTTAAATCACAAATAATAAGAATGAAAATTTATATACAATTAACTTATACCATTACAAATTTTAATAAGAAAATATCATTTATACAGTTCCTCAGAAATGTTTACTTACCATAAAAACATCTCTTTGTAAATATACAGATGCATCCATCATTCTGTGAAGAACAGCCATTTCCAGTTCTTTAATATTCATCTCTTCATGGTTAAAAGGTTCACCATTATAAAGAGCTTGAGGTAAAGGACCCAAGCCAGTCATCTTATAAAAATTTGCTCCTGCCTGTTCATTAAAAAACATCAGTGTCAAAAATATGGCTGTTTGAAATAGAAAACAAGAAAAAGGGACATTGCCACATTTTTATAGAAATGTTTTCATAGAAAAAATGTCAGTTTTACTAATCTTCTTCTCTGTCCTTTTCAAATAATATATAAAGGAAATTCATATACCTGTAGAGAGGAGGAGTCAGGAAACTTTCGGTAAAAGGTCAGACTGTTAATATTTTAATCTTTGCAAGCCATCTGGTCTGTCACAATAACTTACCTTCGATATGACCGTGTATAAGCAGTCAATACAACACATGAACAAATGAGCATGACTGTCCCCTCCCTCAAAACACTTTACAAAAACAAACAGCAAGGGGCTGGGGTTGTGGCTCAGTCGTAGAGCCTTGCCTAGTAAGTGTGAGGCACTGGGTTCGATTCCCAGCACCACATATAAATAAATAAAATAAATGTCTATCAACAACTAAAAATAAAAAATAAAAAAAGCAGTGAGGCCTGCTGACCTTCAATAGAGACACTAACATTTATGTATAACAACATTTATGTGCATCAGACCTGATTTATTTTTACATTCATTCATTCAGTAAACATTTATTATATCATGCCACCAGCAAATGGGATAGACCCAGTGAATACAGAGCTCCAAGTCTTCCATGTGGGTTTCAATACCGAAAGCAAAACAGTTATATCAAGATTCCAAGAAGGTCCAGAAAAGCAGCATCTAACCTAGCTTGAATATGGAGAGAAGTCATCACAAAAGCCTTCAGTGAATGAGTGACACAGAAAGCTTTAAGGGGTGAACAAGTTTAGCAGATAAAATGGAGAAAGATATTCCAAGTAAAAAGAGCACAACGAGGACTAGAAGGAAATGAGAATATGGTATAGTTAGGCAGTGGCAAGTGAATATAGGTGTGATATGAGAGGGTGGAGCTATTGGATAATGGAGTCAGGGGCCAGATCATGAAGGTCCTCAATAGTCAGATTTATTTTACAAATGATTAAGTCATTCAACAATTCATTTAATATTCAATATTAAATAACATGATTATTATTATAGTCAGCATTCTCAAAGAATAGTCTAAGAAGCTACAAGTTAAATATTCCTTATCTGAACCTGGAAACAGAGTTATTTTGATTTTGGAATATCTTTATAGACTTTACCAATTAAGCATCCTTAATCCAAAAACCTGAACTTACAGAAATTCACAAAAATCAGAATATTTTTGAACAAGTTTCAGATTTTGGAGCACTTCATAGATCAGATTAGAGATGCTCAACTCATAGTACTATTACATCCATTTTACACATGATGAAACAGATACAGAGGTTAAATCACTTCCACATGACAAAGTTACTATATTTTAGAATCAGAATTTGTACCCACATCTGTCCAACTAACAGTCTAAACTGTTAACCCCGGTACTATACTCCCTTTCTGCATTTGTACTATACTCCCCTTCTGCATTTGTACTATACTCCCCTTCTGCATTTGTTCACCACCTGCTATGCACTGGGCTTATGAATTTATATAAAAAGACATGTAAACTCTATCCTTAAAAACTTATAGTTTAATAGAGGAAGAGATGGATACATTAAAAACAAGAGTGAATATGTATCTAGGAGTACTAAGAGGTTATTGTTAATGCTATCTAAGAATAGTTAGTGGTAAACATGATTAGATTTGATTATTTTATTTTATTTTATTTTTTTATTTTTATTTTTTTTAGATTCGATTATTTTAAAGAGAACACAATAGCAACAATGTAAGGAGGATCATACACTAGAGATTGGGTTGGAAGCTACTGTAGTAGTATGGGAAAGAAAAAAGCAAGAGCCAGAACAAAAATTAGTGGCAATAAATGGGTAAGGAGATAATGATGTAATGTATGAAATATTTAACAGGTGGAACTGACCCAACTGGATGACCTATTGTTTTTGGAAGATATAAGGGAAAACATGTAGTTCAGGATAACTGCCAGGCTTCCAGCATTGGTAGTCTAGGGTAATGGTGATGATATCTACCTTCTATGATAAGGCATAAAGAAGGAAAGTAACTTTGAGGTAACAAGGAAGACAACAGGCTTTGTTTTAGATCTTTTGATTTTAGATGCTTGGGGAAAATCACTTAGGCAGCTGATTGCATGGGTTTGGACCTTAAGAAAGATGTCCCTGCTAGAAATACAAGCCCTCTTTCTGATTCTACTCCATGATTTCCAATTAGGCAACCTATCCATTCAAAAGCTTTAATTACCATAAATAATACAGTAATAAATTCTGTACTTTTAGTCCACACCTTATTTCTGAGCTACAGACACACATATCCAAGTTCTTATTTCACAGTTCCTCTGGAAGTCTCACAGGGACCTCAAGTATCTACCAGTCTGTTTCTCCTCCTCCACTCCTTTCCATCTTGGCAATAGCATCATGTCTCTTCCAGTTAGATATTCAACTTAACCTTAGGAACCATTCTTGATAATTTCTCAACTTCTCTCTTATCTCCTCAATCCAGCAGCAGGCCCTGGAATATATTTGCTAAATAACTTGAACATGTCCATATTCTTCTGCCTCTACTTCTTCCAAGGCTTACTACCCCACCTTATGTCTTTCTTCTATGTTTCTTAATCTGGACCATCAAATACACTCCTACTCTTCAACACGCATTCTCAACAATGGAGGAAGTTCTTTCAAAAAAATGCATGCCACTGTCACTTCACTGTGACATCTGTGACTGATAGCTTTCATAGTTTTCACTGTTGCCAAGGTCGTCTACTGTTTTGAGTGTACATTAAACACAGCTGGGTCCCTCAATTCACATGTTTCACATCTGAGGATTCAACCAGATGCAGATCCAAAACATTGAGCCTGTATTGAAAATGTACAGACCTTTTATTCTTGTCATTAATCTCTAATACAGTATAACAACAATTTACACATTACTACATTATATTAGGTATTATAAGTAATGCACAGATAAAGTATATGGGAGGATTTTTGTAGGGTATATGAAACTAGTATTCCATTTCATGTAAGTGAGTTGGAAGTCCATGAATTTTGGTATCCATGGGGGATCCTGAAACCAATTCTTCATGGATACCAAGGGCTAACCTATTGTTTATAAGACACTGTACAATTGTGCTACCTTCTCCAGCCTCATCTTCTGAAACTTCTGTCATACACAAATGCAACACAGGCCTGAAATCTATAGAGTAGCAACACCAGCTTCTCTTTCCCTCACAACTAAGGACCTCCTAACATTTTTGTCTGAAATGTAAATCTCTTACCACTTATTGTATTTTGTCCAACTCTTTCTCTTGCTCAGGGACTCAGCTTAAATATCACTCATTCAAAAGAGTATCCTTAGCTCTTAAGAGTGTTCCTTTCATCTGATGTATTTATTGCACATTTGGTAGAGCTCTTCCACTGAAGTCACGTCCATCAATCTTAACAATTCTTTGTGCTATTTCTACTTCTCTTCGTGAATTTATGTTACTGCCTTTGTTTTTTCTGTTCTTTCAGAATCATCTAGCTCAGTCTTAATTTACCTTTTATTTAAATTGATAAAAATTTTATGTTTATGGTATAAAATATGATGTTTTGACATATGTATATATTGTGGAATGGCTAATTAATATATACATTCCTCACATACTTACCATTTGTTTTTGTGATGAGAGGGACTTAAAATCTTTTAAAGTAAATTTTCAAATACACATTCTTGATATCCATTATAGTTACCATAATATATAGCAGATTTCTTAAACTTATTCCTCTGGTCTAACTGAAATTTCATTTCCTTTGACCAATCCTTTCACCCTCTAGCCTCTGGTAACCACCATTTTACTCTCTGTTCCTGTGAGTTCCACTGCTCCAGGCTCCATGTATAAGATCACGGGATATTTGTCTGTGTGTGCCTGGTTAATTTTATTTAACATAGTGTCTCAACTCACCTTTCTTTCTTCATCATATCTCGAATGAATCCCCAAAATATCCCAAACATCAGCCTGAGGAAATTCATTTTGTAGAATGCTCTTCACATTGTCCACAGTGAGTATGTTTTGATCCTTCACTTTTTGGTACATCTGTGGAAAAAAAATAATATTTTTTTCTTTTTATAGTAATTAAATGATTTTAAAAAGATATATATGAAATATTTTTAAATGACTTAGTTCAGAAATGGTTTATTTACACTCCTGATTGCTCTTCAGCAAATATCTTGACTAAACTTTCGTTGTACCTACACTCTTCCCCCAGTGTCAAATGTTCTAAATACATATGCAGAATGGACACCGGTACTCCTAATTTTTTTTCTCATTTCTCCCTTTAATAAGTAGTGTTAGATCCTTTACTATGACTTAACTGCTATTCTAGGCATGAAGAAAGAGAAGCAACTTTCTTCAGGAAAGAAGACAAATCTAAGCTGAATGTAGATATGAACACTGAGGTAGTAAGGATGGTTGATCCCATTGCTTTTAGCCTGTGGTGAGGTAGTATATCATGGCAGGAAGCATAAGGCTAAGGAAGTCCATTCACCTCGTAGCAGCCAGGAAGTGAAAAGATACCGGAAAGGGCCAGATTTCCAATATTCTCTTCAAGGGTATGTCTGCAATGACCTAAGACCCCCTTCTATGTCCAAACTTCTAGGCCCACATACTGGGGACTCAGCCTTTAAAACACATGGACTTTAGGGGACATCCCAGATCTAAACCACAACATACTACCTTGACCATAATTCTGTATCATATTTCAGTAACTACCATACATTTTTATTATAATTTTAGTCTTAATAGTTCTCCTCACTCCTGATACTAAAAGAAATTTGCTCATGGAAAGCAATCAAAAAATGTTTAAAAGAGATTTTATAATTCATGTATTTCTTAAAACTTGCATTTTGTTAAAATTATTCTAAATTAGAGAAGTTAAATCATCTTAAGGACACACTCACATAAGGCTGGCTCAAGGTGATTTCTCTATGGAATTCTGAGAAGCCAAAATTCTGATGTCACAAACATAGAAAAGTTTTTTTTAGTGTTTTTTTAGTTGTCAATTGACCTTTATTTTATTATTTATATGCAGTGCTGAGAATCAAACCCAGTGCCTCACATATGCTAGGCAAGTGCTTATCACCATTGAGCCACAACCATAGCCCATAACAAACAGAAAATTTGAGTGGACTACCAACATTCTCACATGTCAGTGGAGCCTCTAAATATTCCTTCCTCATTTATTTCTCTCCTTCTCCTCCTAGTTAAGTATAACATATAGGCTGTACCACCCATTTAATTGTTCTCTTATGCAGCTTTGTATGAACCTATGGTATCAAGTGTAATTTGGTTTTCCAAAAGATTGTAATAGCATTTTGCTTAACATCATAGTAGATAATTCAAAAGGCAAGTGACTGGCAAATATGCCATCAGCTGCAAATTAATGCCCAATAAAAATGCTTACAAAAGATATTTGATATTGGTAATTAAGATTACTTATGTAAAGATAATTTAAAAATGTCTTCAAGATCCTTGATTTTGAATGTCATATGGATGCTTTTATAATGAAATAGTTGGATCTTAATAAAAGATATAAGTCAATTCGATTAAGTCCCTTACAAACTCTTGGTCTATAAGTTAGTAAAACTAACAAGGAAAGATATAAAACTGACACACATTTCATGGCAGCATTTTACAAACTGTACTACAAAATAATTGGCAGATAGATAGTTTGTATGCTGCAGGATGATGAAGTAAAGAGGTACTGAGCGATTTGTCTGGGAGCTGCAGAAGTAGGGTAGGAAATGTGTACTTTAGAAATTTCCATTTGAAGAAGAGTCATTGCTTATTATAAAACTGGTTGACAAGGTAATGCCCAATGAATACTAAAGTTAATATAAATTATTTTCAAGTTATAATTTGACTCTTCTTAATAACGTTGTTCTTTAATGCATTTATTTTTCCATGATAAGCTGTAATAATGAAATAATCCTCTATTATGCTACTGTTTCCTGATCAGGCTCATACCAATTTATGACTTTTCTTATATAATTTCTTTGGGAGACTCAGTATCAATCTTCAGTAATTTGCTGTTACTAAGTCATCTGTTTCTCCTTAGAAATTGTCTAGAAGTATCAAAATACTTTATCATATGGAATATTTATTTTTGCAATAATCTTTATATTAATGATTTTATTCAGAAACTAGTTCAGTAATTCCTCAAATAATCATTTTTGTTATGTTTTTCCTCTAAACATATATACAAATTTTAATGGCTAGGTAAACTTAAGAAAATTAGTATATTTTGGCAGAACCTCAGTTACCTAATTTATGAAACTGGAATAATATTATGTACTTTCATAGGGAGTTGCAGGAATTCAATTTATCATCTGCATTAATTCTCAGTTTTCATGAATTTGAAGTGTTCTAATAATTACACTAAAAATTCTAAAGAATTTTTATCTGGTGCATAAACTTACGTGTACTATGGAAATAAATGCTTCTGATAAACCACTTTCTTCTGCAATATAGTTGAAAGCTCTCCAAAGAGCAACTCCAGCATCATTTGTTCCATCAACTTCATCATCTGTATTAAGAACGAACACAAAGCCAATTCTGGGGAAAAAAAAAAAGGATGAATAAGCAACATCACAAATACCTTTTGAACTAAAACAAACTACTATTTAAAAATATTGGGCCAGGCGTGGTGGCGCACGCCTGTAATCCAAGCGACTTGGGAGGCTGAGTCAGGAGGATCGCGAGTTCAAAGCCAGCCTCAGCAACTTAGCGAGGCCCTAAGGAACTCAGTGAGACCCTGTCTCTAATAAAATACAAAATAGGGCTGGGGATGTGGCTCAGTGGCTGAGTGTCCCTGAGTTCAATCCCTGGTTCCAAAAAAAAAAAAAAAATTGGGCTATAACCTTTCAATGGAAGAAGTGCATTAGTAGATAGGGAAAAAGGAATATTATTAGAAAAGTCTCATTGTCGTGTCTACCACCCAAATTCCCAAAGCTACAGAACTCCTGCAAAATGTCAGATGCTCTGATGGTGACATCAAAAGACACCTTTTTTCTGGCAAAAAAAAAAAAAAAAAAGGTAAATGCATTCAACACAATTGCACAAAGATGGGCCCTTCTATAAGTTTCCAGAATGACCAGATTATTCTCTTGGGAAGGTAACAAGGTAGATGAGATTATTAGGCAGCTTTGATTAAAAGAGTCTATTGTAAAGGTACATCACACTTCACAAGAAAGCTATACTGTGCCAGGCATGGGAGCTACCTGTTGTTTTGAATTCCACATTAACATTCTGTGAAACATATTGTAAACATCGCTGGATATCCTTCAACTGACAGTCTAATAGCATAAATTTACAATTACCGAAGAGGAACTTTATTATAATAGAAAAGTTCAGCAATTTTTATAAAATCCGAGGTATATTCTTGAGCAGGATCAATAAACAGAACCTACAAGGAAGAAATTATATAATCACTATTTTAACACTTTTAAATTTCCAAATATTTCAAATTAAGTCTTATTTTAGTAGCTTAAAGTATGAAATTCAAAGTATAATTGTTAAAGAAATTTCTAGCAATTCTAAGAATTTTGAGGAATACATAAGAATTTCACCATTTATGAAAGATTTCTAATTCTAAATCTTCACATCCAAATATAATAATATATGGAATTAATTATGAGATTACTCATCTTTTTTGGGAGCACAACATACAGTTTTCATTTGAGGTCAGATACCTTATTCCAAACATTCACAGATTTTCTGAGAAATTATTTTTTTTAAAAAAGAATTAGAAATTAAATTTCTACAAAAAATAGCATTAACATATCTTCTTGCTCAAGATTCTTACAGGAAATAAAATATTCATTTCCAATGTAAAAATCAAAGGATAGAGCCCTAGGGATTTTTTTTTCCCCACATTTCAAAGTTCCAATAAGGATGAACCTACATGCATAGATGACATGGTATTTATGGTATAGATCAAGACATGGTATTTTTCTCTAAAATAGACTAAACTTTAATCATTAGTTCTTTATAATATAGAAGAAAAATGTAACAATACTTGTATTATAAAACTCTATGAGAACTAAATAAGAGGCAGATCATGTTACATTACTAGCTGTGGATACCCAGTCAGTGATGTCACCTGACTTACTGCATCAGGCAAATACTTCCACAACTGAGATGCCTATATACCAACAGAAAGGTAATCCAGAAAGAATGTTTTATAAGCTGTATATAGCTATCAAAATATAAAACTTACCAAATTGTGAAAATTACGCCTTATGGAAGGTATAGTTCCAGGGAATACTGGTTTTAGAAGCTCCTGGCAACTTGTAGGCCATGTAACATATAAGCCATCATTTTCTAAGTCATTAATCCACTAGAAAAGAATCCAAAAGTCTGTGAAAGCTATATTAACACTTAAATAATTCTCAAAGTCAGTTTTACCATACTAAATGACAAGTAAAAACACAATTTCTTACATTTGATTAAACGGAAAAATCCAGTTCAATATTCTCTAATATAAGGATCACATTATATACATTGTATTTCTATAGCTTTTTACATTAAGCTTTACTTTAAAAATTGATTCCTTTCACATTTTCATCTCATGAAACTACAAAAATTTAAGTGAGATGAATATTCAATCTTAATTATCAGCAGTAAATAAGGCATTCCACCTACAACACAGGGATACCTCATCTCAAAAAAAAAAAAAAAGAAAAATATGTACACATATGCATACACTCTCCATGTGTATGTACATACATATAAATAAATCAGTTTTTTGTCTGACCATTTTTGGTAAGACCCAGAAAGGGTTAGGCATAAGGAAAATAAAATGGCTTACAGAAGTTAAATTATAATCAACACCTTAGAAGTCCAATTCTAATCAAGATGGAGTAGTTTGTATTAGACTAGCTATCCTGCCTGAAGGACTATAAGAGCTGAAGAAAGCCTATCAACCACTGTTTAGGGACATGTGGTGGGGGCATCGAGCAATATGCCCAAAGCAGGAGGCATGAGTAGCAAGTTCTGCTTTCAACTCAATTTTACACTGGGATGCATTTTTAAAATGGCAGCTTAGAAGCACAGAATTCAAACAGAAAGGGACAGTCACACTGGGCTGGAAAACAGAAGTTAAAGTCAAGGTTGTCACACTACTGGGATCTGAAGAGGGAAAACAGAAATCTGAGAGGAGATCAAAACATCTCCGCACAAAGTCTTCCGAAGTCATTTGCCAACTTCTAACCTGCACTGCCAATATGCTCCAAAAAGTCAGGAGAAAAGGGAAACTAGGAGGTTGAAGCCAGAGCATTATATAGTACTGAAAAGACAGAGGACAGATTCAAACTAGAGTTCATGTGTTAAGCACCACAGATTTTCATTTGAGATAGAGTAAGGGTCAGATGTGAGAAGAAAGACAAGAGAAGAGTGCTCACAAAGCCTAAAAGCAAGTCTCATCTGAAGTAAGTGAGCATCTGATATTCAATATTCAGGCTATCAGAGAAAACCTTAATCCTTTTTGCTTCTACAGTTTTTTGTCAATTTCTGGTTCTTACCAAAAATGGTCAGACAAAAAACTGATTTATTTATATGCATATATATATATTTCTTTTTCTCCTTTTTTTTTTTTTTTTTTTTTTTTTTTTTTTTTTAAAGATGAGGTATCCTGTGTTGCATGGCCTAACTTTGAAGTCCTAGGGTCAAGTGATCTTCCTGCCTCTGTCTCCCAAAGATCTGGGACTATAGGCCAAACATCTCTATGCCCCAGAACAGAAATAGGTGGAAAGATGGAAAATTTAATAAAACTAAAATCTATTAAGAAAGAATCAAAGGGGTAATTGATAATTTAAAAATGTAACATGTAGACTGGGGGTGAAGCACAATGGTTAAGTATGGACTTTTTAGGCACAGGATCTGGGTTCAATTCTCAGCATCAAAAAACAAATGCAACCAGGTGCAGTAGTGCATGCCTGTAATCCCAGTGGTTGGGAAAGCTAAGGCAGGAGGATCAAGAGTTCAAAGCAGCCTCAGCAATTTAGCGAGTCCCTAAGCAATTCAGCAAGACCCTGTCTCTAAATAAAACACACAAAAGGGTTGGGGATGTGGCTCAGTGGTTAAACACCTCTGGGTTCAATCCCTAGTACCAAAAAAACAAAACAAGAATAAAAACCCACAATTTTTATATTACAAACTGGAGGAGTTTATTAAGGGAGTTTAGTTGCAGACTGGACACAGGAGGAAATAAAAGGTTTAGTAAACCTGATAACAAGTCAATAGCACCTACAACAACTGAAGTATACAGAATAAAAGAAATAATATATAAACCCAGTTTGAGGAATCACAGGTGATAGCCTGATTCTGGAAAATTTCTTGAGACAACACTGAAAACCACTTGGAATACGCCATTGCACAGAGACTATTCAGTACCAAATGATGTTGATTTAGACCAATTGGACCACTTCTTTGGTCTTAGGTAAATATACAGAAGCAGCAACAACAATGAAGAGTGGCCTCACAAAAAACTGCATGAAGAACTGGCACTGATTCCATTAGTTCTGTTGGTCATAACTCTGGCCAACATAACACACTGAGTTACCAAGATATTGAATAAAAGGAAGAGAAGAATTGCTTATAAATTAGAAAGTATCAGGATGATCTTCTCAGTGTTCAAGGGCAAAACCAAACTAACACAAAATTGGTCATGGTGTTAATGCATGACTCTTTGGGAGAAGGAAAGAACTTAAAATACCATGTGTTCTGGATTTTCTTTAGAGAGTGAAATCAGATAAGATGGCTAAGAAATTCCAAATCTTCATCCTCTAAAAGCAATGAAAAATTGGCAAGTATGTAGGATTAACTTCTTTCAAAAATGTGAAAACCAACCAGAAGCTTGCAGCAAAATCAAGGGTGCTTATTTAGGAAAAGCAGCTGAATTTTGGAAAAAGTGAGATGTGTGGTGATGTAATTTATTTTATACCCATCCCCCACTCCCAGGTTCATTAGTAACTTTGATAATAACAGCTTGCATTTTCAATACTGAAACTGGAAGGAGAAGAATGGACTTCATTCTGAAAGAATTGTAATTACCTCTTTTGAGTTGTCCGATGACTTGTCCGATGACCGCCTAGACAATCTGCTTCAAAGGCCTATCTACACTTGCCTAACTCATGACTTACCCAGTCTTGGAAAAGTTGCTATCCCAATTTTGGAAAACATTTACAGGCAAATGTTTTAGTCACTACTGCCTAAGGCAGTAGAAAACAGTTGGGACAAGCAACAGACTAACCAAAAAGCTAGTGAGGAAACACTAGGGATTACTTTGGGGAATAAACCAAACATTTCTGACATATTCCTTGAAATCTTGAAGGCCATATGCATGCCCTAGGATCTGTACATACTTGGAAACAACCTGAGAAAGCCCTCTTAGCTCTGGCTGACTTAGACCGTCTATTTGGGCATAAAGTGGGAGCTAAAGCAAATATGTCAACTCCTGGCTGAATGTTAAATGTGTGCCTCTCCCCTTCCCCCTACCTGCTATAAACAAAGCCCCTCTGCAAAAAATTGGAGGCTTCCTAGTTCCAGAAATTTAAATTAATCTCTAATTATTAGTAGACCACTAAGTTAATATAGCATAATATATGTAGAGACTGCAATATCCCACTTTTTTGAGGGGGCATGTATCAGGAATTGAACTCAGGGGCACTGAACCACAGAGCCACATCCCCAGCCCTATTTTGTCTTTTATTTAGAGACAGGGTCTCCCTGAGCTGCTGAGCTCCTCACCATTGCTGAGGCTGGCTTTGAACACACAATCCTCCTGTCTCAGCCTCCCGACGATCCCACTTTTAACAATGGAAAGAACTACAGAGAAAGGAAATAAGATTTGAATAACACTATAACTGATAAACAACAACAGAATATTTTATCCAACATCAGAATGCATATTCGTCTCCAGTGCTCATGGAACATTTTCTGGGATAGACGATTTACTAGCACACAGTCTTAATAAATGCAAAAGATTGAAACTATACAGGGTAGCTCTCTGATCACAATTAAATAAATGTAAAATCAATAAAAGTAAGAAATTTAGAAAATTTACAAATACATGGAATCTAGACAATATAATCTTAAGCAAGCAATGGGTGAAAGAAAAAAAAAATAGGGAATAAGAAAACACTGATGAACTGAAAAAACTTAAGAACCTCCCCCCCGCTAAAAAAAGGCAATGCCTAGGGGAAATTTATAGCTGTAAGTACCTACAAAAAAAGACCTTGAAATAATAACTTTCCACCATAAGAAACTTGAAAAGTAAAACTAAATGCAAAAAAGAAGAAATAATATGCATTAATGACAAAAAAGATAGAGAAATGCAAAGGAAACCAAGAGTTGTTCAACAATAAAACTGACAATAGTTTAGCTAGACCAAAACAGAGAGAAAAGACTCAAAAAAGTAAAATCCATAATTTAAAGAGGATAAGGTTTTACACTTGTACCAATCTTAAAGAAATGAAAATAAGAAGAGATTATGAACTATATGCTAACAAATTGGATTATTTAATAAACAAATTCCAAGAAACACAAATCACTCCCAAAACTGACTCAATAATAGGATATCTAGGGCTGGGGTTGTAGCACAGTGGTAGAGCGCCTGCTTACCATGTGTGAGGCATTGGGTTTGATCCTTGGCACCACATAAAAATGAATCAATAAAATAAAGGCATTGTGTCCATCTACAACTAAAAATATTTTTTTTTAAAACAGGACATCTGAATGAGGATGAACCAGTAACTAAATACCTCCCAATAAAGAAGAGGGCAGGAACAGATGGCTTCATTGATGAATTCTATCAAATATTTGAAAAAACAACACCAACCCTCAAACTCTACCAAAAAAATAGAAGAGAATACTAACTCATTCATTAATCTGATAGTAAAGCCAGACAGACATGAGAAAAATGTAGACCAATATCCCTTAAAAATATAGCCAAAAATACATGCAAAAAATAAAACTGGATTCAGCAACATATAAAAAACAATGATAATTCATCACAAAGTAGAATTTATTCCAGAAATTCAAGGTTAGTTCAACCAATGGAAAGCAACCAATGAAATACACCATATAAATAGAATTAAAAAATCCCATTATCATCTCAACGTACGCATAAAATACTTTTGATAAAAATCTAACTCCATTTCATAATAAAAATACCCAATACAAGGTATAGTGGTGCACACTTCTAATCTCAGGAAGTGGAGTCAGAAAGAGTGCCAAGTTTGAGGCTGGTCTCAACAACCTAGTGAGGCCCTGTCTTAAAAAATAAAAAGGGCTGGGGATGTAGCTCAGTGGTAGAGCACACCTGGGTTCAATCCCCTTTACCTGCACACCTCCCCCCCATACACAACACTTAAAATAGCAACAGACTACCTTAATCTGATAAAGGAAAGCTATGAAAAAAATCAATTGATATCATCATACATTGTTAAGACTTTGAAAGCTTTGACTAAAGGACAAAAACAAGGTAAGGATGTCTGTTCTTGCTACTCTATTCAACACTGAATGGAAATTCTAGGTGGAACATTTCCACAAGTAAGAAACAGACTAGAAAGGAAAAAAATTATTCTTATTTACAGATGAAAATCTTACACAAAGAAAACTCTAAAGAATGCTCAAAAAACTACTAGGACTAACAGACATCAGTAATGTTGCAGGATACATGTCATATATGATATCTCTTGTATTTTTATGCACTAGCAAGAAGTTTTTATAGTCCAGTAACAGACATGAAATAAATGTTTCTAATCACCAGGGAAATCGAATCCACCATGTGATATCATCACATTCCAGACAGAATGGCTATAATAAAAAAGACAAAAAATAATGCTGGCAAGAATGCAGAGAAAGGGAACTAGTATATGCTGTTGATGAGAGGGTAAAGTAGCATAGCCATTATGGCAAATGATACGGAATTTTCTCAAACTAACCTGTGTTCCAGCTACTCCACTACTGAGCACGTATCCAAAGGAAATGTAGATAACCTGCACTCCCACGTTCACTGTAGCACTGTTCACAATAGCCAAGATATGCATCAATCAAGGTGTCTAACAATAGATGAATGGCTAAGATTATTATCTAGCCATGAAAAGAGTAAAACCATCATTTATACCCACATGGTGGAACTGGAGGACATAAGGTTTAGTAAAATGTGCCAGGCACAGAAAGACAACACTGTAGGTGTTCATTCATATGTGGAAACTAAAAAGTTGATTTCATAAAAGTAAACAGAGTAGTTATCACTAAAGTCCAGGAAAGGTGGGGGGAAGGAACGAGAGAAACTGGATTAACTGTTATCAAAATAGTTAAGTTCTAGTTCTACAGCATAACAGGGGAAGTAGAGTTTACAATAATTATATGGTTTATAAAGAGTTAGAAGATTCCCAACAATAAATGTTTAAAAAGTGTGAAATGTTAAATATCCTGATTTGACATGTACATGTATTGAATTACTACACTGTACCCCAAAAATATGTATTAACTATCAATTAAAAATTTTTCAAACTAAACTAAAATCACAGGATAAATGTCAAATTATAACTGACAAGGGATAGTTCTGACATATAATACATCCATATATGTGCATATACATGTGTGTACATGAAAAGGTTAACTCAGCAGGTCTGGGGTGCTCACACCTTACACATTCCCAAGAAGGGTATTTTTCCTGACTGTCTCTTGGTTGGCTTCTGGGAACTGACCCCTTGGAATGCTCTGTTTCGCATGCTTAGGGTCTTGAACCATGCTGCAGCAGTTCCAACAGTTTGTCTAGAGAATTTATACAAACAATGGAATTTATAATGAGCTTCCACTTTTCCTCTGAGAGTCTGGGACTTCAGAAACCGAGGGCAGATACAGACTATTGTATGCCCATGTGATAGATCCCCTTTCACTACCCTGAACTTGTAGGTACACTTGAGCTTTCTCAGTTGGAAGCACCTTGCACATATTGTTACACATAGAATTAACCACATCCTGCATGAGTGTACCAGGAGAGAACTTAGAAGCTTGCACCTGGCTTCTTCTGGATTTCATCCCTGCTGATTCTGTTTTGTATCCTTTTGCTCTAAAAATCCATAACTATGACTATAACAACTTCTAGACCTCCTGAGTCCTTCTGGAAAATTACTGAACTTGAGGGTGGTTTATAAAATATCATATAATCTGGATTGTAGGAAAGACTGTTTGAACTGAATTCTGAAAGTAGGAGGTAAGTGGACAAAGAAATTTCCAAGATGAGATGAGGAAGGGTGGTGAAAAGAACACATAAGTTAAAGAACTGAAAAGGTGGGGGGAGGAGAACGAGCTGTTTGCAGCCTGCAAATGATACCAGCAACCACTTCTGAGCTCAAGCAAGGGAGGGAGATGTGATCAGATTTCTGAAAAAATTCACCCAGCTGCAACACACACACACCAGAATGTTAGGAGTTCACTGCAAGTTGTCTAGGCAAGATTTTCATCACGTTAAGACAGCATTCTTAATTCCTTGGCTCTTAATTATTTAGTGTTTTATTTCTGCTGTTTTTCATGTGATTATTCTCTTTTTACTCTTCCATTTTTATCTTTGAAGCTAAAAGGATACTGGATTATAGTGGGTATTATGAGAAGCTACAGACAGTGGAAAATGTGTCTAATGTCTTTCTTTTCACTGAGTACTCTTCCAAAACGCGTAAAAATTTGTTCTAAAGTCTGTCAGCATTTGGTTTTATGTTAAGCTTTAAATATATTAAAGTTTTTAGAACAAGGAATAAGAAGCACTTACCACTATAGAAGAATGTCGAATATCTAGTATGTAGGCAGATTCCCAAACTTGTAAATTTAATTTTAAAAATTTGCTCATATTTTCCCCATTGATCCCAAGATTGCGAAGGCCATTCATCACTTTTCCTTCTAATTTCAGCATATCCAAAATACTTGATGTTCAAAAAAAGAAATGTTTTATTTTGATTTGCCAAAATTTTAAGAATCTTTTGAAGTGTGATCAATTTCTCAAAGAATTAAAAACATAAATTCCATTCATATTTTTATTAATAGAAGAAAAATATATTATTAAACTCATAAACAAAGAAATAGTTCTAATTAGTTATCCAGGACATATGCTTTTCTTGGGGGGGGGTGATAGCAATCCTGTTATTTAAAAGATAAGACAGAAACAATATTGTATTCTTTACCAAAGTAGTGAGGATATGATCAGCCCTAAGTAAAATAAATAAGGGGAAAAAATCATTAGGTCACCCTTGAAAAATCTATAAAAGATCAGACAGGCATAAAAAAAATTTTTAGTATACAGGAAGCCCCATTAAAGTGTGTGAAAGTTCACATCTGTTTAGAATACAAACGGATATGTCTTATATATTCGGGTTGAATAGCTCTAATTTGAAAATCCAAAATGCTACAAATTCACAACTTTTGAGCACTTACATATTATGAGTAGAAAACTTCACATCTGACTTCATGTAATGGGTTGTAGTAATACTAAAAATATAGTATAAATTGTCTGCAGGCTATGTGTGTAACGCGTATATGAACATAAATAAACTTCCATGTTAAGACTGGCTGGGTGCCATTCCTGAGATTTCATTTTATATGTGTAAACATTAAAAAAAATCTGGAGTCTGAAACACTTCCAGTCCCATGCATCTTGGAGAAGAGGTAATCAATCTGAATAATACTTCAAAAATTCTTAAACATAAAAGACTATTACAATTTTTTTTTTTTTTTTTTTTGCGGTGCTGGGGATTGAACCCAGAGCCCTGTGCTTGAGAGGCAAGCACTCTACCAACTGAGCTATATCCCCAGCCTAAAAAACTATTACTATTCAAACAATATTAATAATAAATAACCTACTCTAAAAAGTTTGGGTACTCTGAATCTTTAAACTACTCTTTATCAAGCTGGACATGCCAGAAAAGTGCCAAGTACTTTCTGACAAGAGCTCCTCAGAGTCTCAAAACCACCTCAGAAGTCTCAGGTGGTACAACTGAGACTGACAGGCCATGTGTCCTGTCTATGGATGCTCAGCTAGTGGAGATCAGAGCTGGCCCAGAAATGCTAGGGGAAGGCAATACTTCCCTGTCTTCCCTTCTCCGTAATGATAAGACCTGACTGTAGCATATTTGTTTTTTAAAAAAGGAAACATATACTAGGCAAGGAGGAACTCTTACTTTTTAAACCAACTGCTAAAATTCATATTTATTATATTTAACCTAAGGGCTTCCTTCCAAACATCATGTCAGAGAAATCATTTTCCCTCTCAACAACTGAAGTAAGAGAAAAGCAAAGTATGGATTTTAGCAAATAGTCCTCAGGGAAACTACAGAGATCCACTGGAGAGAGAGTTAATACCAAAATTCTTAGTAATGCTGTTGTATAAGTTTCAAGATGATCTGTATGTATGACTTTTGCTTTACATGTCTGTATCCTCGACAGTTCTGATCACAAAAAGCAAGTTTTTTACCAGGAAAAAAAAAAAATCTATGGGGGCTGGGGTTGGGCCTCAGTGGTAGAGTGCCTGCCTATCAAGTGTGAGGCACTGGGTTCGATTTTCAGCACCACATATAAATAAATGAATAAAATAAAGTCTATCAACATCTAGAAAATATTTATAAAATCTATGAGGAGATGGGCACTATAAAGAATATTAGCTTAAATATCACAAATCACCAATATAAAAAATAAGATGTAATCTGACATGATAGGACAAATGGAAAATTTCACACCTGACATTATGGAATGGGTTATAGTAAAAACTTAGGCATGTTAAAAATATAGAAGCTCAGTGTATGTTCAGAATAGGGCAGGCATGTTAAAATGTAAAATAAATGTTAAAGTATGTATTCATATATATTATATGCAATATGAATATATAATGCTATATGCTTATTTATATTTATATGTATAATAAAAATATACTCAGGCATGCTAAAAAATATAGTAGGTCACTACTTCATGTGTGGCTTCCTAAAGTCCTTAAACTTTTTAGTCTTAAGTTTCCTGATTTGTAAAATAAGAATTTCAGAGTACCCTGCCAATGTATTTTTCATTCCAACAATTTTGTGATGCTTACTGATCAGACCCATTTTTTTGGTATGACAGAATTTCAGTATTTCCCATGGCTATTTCTTCTCAATCTGTTCTCAAGGGTTAGGTACAGCACATTAGAAAAGGTATGAAATTTTGAATCCTGCCATTATTTACTACTTGTGTCTTTAGTTTTGTGTAAAATCTTAGTCTCAGTTTCCAAATCTACTTAAAAAAGAAAAAGCAATAATCCCTTTCCAGAGTATCAGGACTGAATGAACTGACGATCAGGTACACAGTTGTCTTTAATAAGCATTAGCATTAGTTTTTTCCTTGATCTTCCTAAATCTTGAATTTTGGATGATTAATAAAAACTAGGTATGCTAGATTTATCTATCAGGAAACTTCTTACATCTTATGGCTTATAAATGGCTTCTGATGCTTCCCTTTTAAAGACTCTCTATGGACTTGTCCTGATGGTTTCTTCTGTGCTTGAGACAAAAGGCCACATCTATAACTTGTTTTCACAATCAGATCTTTGTCCACCTGTGTGACCTTGACTAATTCCAGCTCCTCCTTGTTCTCCACAGTTCTCACGTCTGCCAGTGCTCTCACTACCTCCATTCCTGTTGTCCAATTCATCCTTTAAGTCCTAGCTTAAATAAAATACTTCCCTGAAGTCCCAAAGTTCCATCAAAAAATAATGTAATTCTCTGGGTTTACAAATCCAAAGCACTGTACCTAACGTTTTATAAGCCTTATCATACTGTTCTTATTTACTTAACATGTTCCCATCTAGACTGCAAATGCCACTTAGGCAAGACGTATTTTGTCTTATTCACCACTATATCCCCAACATGCAACCGTTTCAATAGCGTAACAGGACTGAGATGTAAGAATTGAAATTTAATATTAAATTGATTTTATAATACTGAATTTCAATACTGCTTGCATTAAAATGCATATTTTATAAGAACTCAAAAGAATTCTAAGCAGAAAATTTTATTAAGATACCAAAAATACTACACAAGTGGTAATATCAAGACCCCTTTGTCACATCTTTCTGGTAGGGGCATTGCTCAAGTAGGAAGAGACTGGCTATCAAAATATGATACCTAATTTGTATCAGAGTCAATTTCTCACTGGGCAAGTCTGTGGCTGAGGTGACTGCGAGGCAGAGATACAGCAGTGCCTCCTTGATGGACTAGGACAGTATATTCTAAGGTAGAGAAAGGAAGTCCTATTTATATATTGCCAATCTTTCCCCCTAGTCACAGTCATGTGGGTCTTACTCTTTCAGCCTCCCTGGGAATGAGACCAATGCAGTCTTGACCCTTAACCAGAGAATTTAAGCTCCTTCCAATACTTAGGCAGCAGAGGAAGAAGGATGGGGCCAGATCTGGGACATGATGTTGGTTCTCCACAATCCAGAATTGCAATTATTGACAGGATGGGAAGGAAATAAAAAATAATTCATTTCTTTTCTTCCTCAAATGTACAATTCTGAAGTACTAGTAGCAAAACCAAAACTATCCCTATGTAATGTCTCTGTAATAGAACATTTTCCTTTCTCTATTTTCCATATCATTCTTTCATTCATCTGTTTTTCATTGATTTTATTCTATTTCCTGTGATCTTTTTCTGAGAACTTCTTTGATTACATTACACTGAAAAATGTCAGAAGATACAATTATCCTCATATATTTTTTATTTCTCCTTCAAAGGAATCACGGTAGCCATAACTAGTTATCACATCACTGGGGAACAGAACTATGGCATACATGCTATGAGTCTTTCTATGGATAATGTTTACGCTATGTTATCTCAGGTTGTTAGGTCCAAGGATTCAAATAATATAGAGAAAAGCCCTGTCTGGGATAAAAATTATAAAATGGCAATAAGTTCCAAATGAACTATCCTATTTCTATGTCTTTCTTGTATTTTTCTATATTTCCAAACTGGTAAGAAAATGGATCTTTCAATGGAAGGAAAAAGGAATGTGGATTTGGAGAAGTCTGGGGTCAACTTGCTGCTGCTGGGCTCAGGATCATCATTCCGTATAGAAACAAAACAAAAAATTTACTAAACTCATCTTATGCTGCAAATGTTAACTTTTAAAATAGTTTTATGCTTTTAAGAGTAAAACAAATTCCATTTTTTCTCTTCTTTTTGACTCCTAAGTTTAAATTGATGGGTGAGGGACTACTGATTAACAAACAACTTCTTAATTCTTTCTGCCTTAGAGCACTTGTAAAGAATTTTTGACCTAAGGCACAAGACAGCATGTTCAACATTCCATAATTTCAAATATCCTGATAGACGCAGCACTTTAAAATACCCTTGTTAATTACTTTCTTCTGAAAAAACACCTCATATTGCTTTCAGTTTCTTTCTGGAAGGTATACATTCCTGGTTGCTCAGTCTAGTCCCGAAGAACTTGCCTGCCAAGTCAACAACCTACTTTTCACTGAAGGACAGTTTAGAACAATGGGGTAAATACAGGCCAAGTATTCATTGGAACAATTATCTCCAAGGTTTCTCCCAGTTTTGACATTTTAATATGCTTTGGACTTACATATTTTGGTAGAATATTGTACCAAAAACAATAGAGACGTGTTACACAATAAAAACATGCACTTGAGGGGGAGGAAGAAAAAAGAAAGGAAGGATGTGGGTATCAAACTAGATAGGTAAGTAAGTTCTGCTCTTCTACAGTAGAGTGGGAAGACTATAGTTGACAATAATTTACTGCGTGTTTCAAAATAGCTAGAAGAGATGATTTTGAATATTCCCAACACAAAGAAATGATAAATGTTTGAGGTCATGGAAATGCTGACCATCCTCATTTTATTATTATACACTGAACACACATATCAAAATATTATATTTTGTTATCCATAAATATGAACAATTATTGCCAATTAAAATTCTTTAAAATGCATTTATATTTAAAGTCATTCTTGGCATTTTGACATACTATATTCAGGACAATTTTTATCTTTATATAACCATAGTTTGCATTAATAATTTTAATACTTACCTAAAAGGATCATAAACATCGATGTCAACACGAAGGCCATTTATAAATAGGCGAGCATCACCTGGCTGAATTTCAAATCTATCTTGGAGATCCTTGAAATAAAGCAAAACAACAGTTAAACAAGTGCTTCAAGACTAGTGATCTATGTCAGGGGTCACCAAACTATTTCTGTAAGAGACCAGGTAGTAAATACTTTATGCACTGCAGGATATATGGTCTCTGTTGTAACTACTCAACTTTTGTCTTTGTCACACAAAAGCAGCCTTAGATAATTCGTAAACAAATGGTCATGATTATGTTGTGATAAAACTCATTTACAATAAACAGGTGGCAGGTTAAATATAAGGCTAAATCTAGCCTCTCCTGATCTAAGTGATGATAATCTTCTGATAGGTTAGAATTCAATACCAAAACATTTTGATTTTGCAACAGATAACATTAAAGTTCTACTATGCTTTACATAGTGACTATATGTTCACACACAGAACTTAATAGATGGCACATTCCTGTTCCTTGATGCAGTGATACCCCAAGTAAAACTTTGATGTATGTGTAAATATTTGAAGCTCACTTAAAATTCATGAAGTTTCTACTAAAGCACTGTTTGACTTCTCACTGCGTTTCATTCAGTGAACATTTCCTGAGTGCATGCCATGCATCAGAAACAACTCTAGGTGCTACAGCAATAACAAAGGAAAGAAAAGATAACATTCTGTCAAGCACATCCCAGTTACGTAGGGTTGGTATAGCACAACTGGTTTAAATCCTGGTATTGCTCCCTATTAACAGTAAAATCTGGACAAATTCAATTAGCTTTTTTTTTTTTTTTTGAGAAAAATGAGAAAGGTTTATTGCTTTGTTAGCAAAGGAGAATCACAGGGGACTCCTGTTCCAGAGGCTGGGATTCTGCCCACCAGCAGAACAGGGGCTTTTATTTATTTATTTATTTATTTACTTATTGATTCATTGAACACAAATGGAGTACAGCTATTGTTTCACTGGTTGTACACAAAGTAAAGTCACACCATCTGTGCGTTCATGCATGTACACAGGGCAATGGTATCTGTCACACATTCTGTTATTATTTTTACCCCCCACCCCGCCCCCACCCCTCCCCTCCCTCTATGCTATCTATCCTTCCTCCATTCTTGCCACCCTTCCCCCCTGCATTATGCATCATCATTCATTTATCAGAGAGACCATTCGGCCTTTGGATTTTGGGGATTGGCTGATCTCACTTTGCATAACAGTCTCCAACATCATCCATTTACCTACAAATGCCATAATTTTATTCTTCTTTATGACTGAGTAATATTCCATTGTGTATATATACCACAGTTTCTTTATCCATTCATCTACTGAAGGGCATCTAGGTTGATTCCATAATCTAGCTATTGTGAATTGAGCAGCTATGAACATTGATGTGGCTGAATCACTGTAGCAATCTGATTTTAAGTCTTTTGGGTATAGGCCAAGGAGTGGGATAGCGGGGTCAAATGGTGGATCCATTCCAAGTTTTCTAAGGAATCTCCACACTGCTCTCCAGAGTGGCTGCACCAACTTGCACTCCCACCAGCAATGTATGAGTGTATCCTTTTCCCCGCATCCTCGCCAACACCTGTTGTTGCCTGTGTTCTTGATTAAAGACATTCTAATTGGGGTAAGATGAAATCTTAAGGTGGTTTTGATTTGCATTTCTCTTATAACGAGTGATGTTGAACATTTTTTCACAAATCTGTTGATTGCTTGTAGATCTTCCTCTGTAAAGTGTCTGTTCATTTCCTTGGCCCATTTATTGATTGTACTCCATTTGTGTTCAATGAATCAATAAGTAAATAAAAACCAAACCAAACCAAACAAAACAAAAAAAAAAAAAAAAACGGGGGGTAAACCCAGGGGTAAAAATGCCCCCTGGGTTACTTCCCCACCACCATTTTTTTTTTTTTAGGGTAAATTTTCTGGTATGTAAACTCTACTTTAATAAAGGTATTATTTTAAAGGAAAAAAAAATTTACTCCCAAGAATACAAATAACCCAATTAGTAAATGGACTAAGGAAATGGGCAGACACTTTACAGAAGAAGATCTACAGGCAATCAACAGATATATGAAAAAATGTTCAACATCCCTAGTAATAAGAGAAGTGCAAATCAAAGCCACCTTGAGATTCCATCTCACCCCAATTAGAATGTCTATTATCAAGAATAAACAATAGGTTTGGCGAGGATGTGGGGAAAAAGGTACACTCATACATTGCTGGTGGGAGTGCAAGTTGGTGCAACCGCTCTGGAAAGTGGTGTGGAGATTCCTTAGAAAACTTGGAGTGGATCCATCATTTGACCCAGCTATCCCACTCCTTGGCCTATAACCAAAGGACTTAAAATCAGCATACTACAGTGATGCAGCCACATCAATGTTTATAGCAGCCCAATTCACTATAGCTAGATTGTGGAACCAACCTAGATACCCTTCAATAGATGAATGGATAAAGAAACTGTGGTATATGTACACAGTGAAATATTACTCAGTCATAAAGAATAATAATAATTATTGCATTTGCAGGTACATGGATGGAGTGGAGATGGTCATGCTGAGTGAGATTAGCCAATCCCAAAAAACCAAAGGTCGAATGATTTCTCTGAGAAGTGGATGATGATACATAACACGGGGTGGGAGGGAGGTAAGAATGGAGGAAGGGTGTATTGCGTAGGGAGAAAAGGGGGGTGAGTAGGGGAGGGGAATAAGAATAACAACAGAATGGGACAGACATCATTACCCTGCGTACATGTATGATTACACAAAGGGTGTGACTCTACCTGTGTACAACTAGAGAAATAACAGCTGTACCCCATTTGTGTACAATGAATCAAAATAAAAAAAGAAATATAAAAAAAAAGAAATCTATATTCCCCTCAAAACTACAAATGCCAGTGAATTTATATTGCCTGCTATATCCCTCTCCACCCCAGAAAGCTAGCCTTAAATCCTGACAAATCAGTCTAAGACTCAAAGAGGCCTTTCTTAAATAAGGAGTAAGAATTCAATTTATGGTAATGTGACAAGCCAAAGATCCTAAAATTCTCTTATTAAATGAAAGCAGAAAAAACACCTAGATGAAAATATAAAGAATGTCTTCCAAACTTGGTTTTGTCTTCAAGAAATTAAAGAATTCATCTGAGGACAGAGAAAAAGTAGAAATATGAACCCAAGATGTAAACCTATAGTGAAGGCCCTGTTCTAAGGAAATCCACAATTTCCTCGCCAGCCTAAAGCTTGGATTTTGAAGAAGCATGGACAAAGCCTTGGAGTTACAAAGGATGGGGAGTAGGAACAGAGATTTCCTCATGCCCACAGGGAAAAGGTGAACTTAATGTCCTGCAGAAACAGCATAGAAACTTATTTCTCAACCTTGCTTGTTGTTAAAGGAAGGAGTCTTCCAAACAAATTCATGCCCACATGGGTTCGGGGTTTGATTTCACAATTTATAGTCCAAAAAAATATAAACTCAGACTTTTTCTTTCAAATGGAATTAAACTGTCAGCACTTCTGAGCTTTGAGTGGAAATAAATCCAAATCCCCATGGAGAAATATACACTTATTTAAAAAAATAGAGAATAGCTTCTTTTCCAATATGTTTCAATAAGAAATGAAACTGAACTATCATCTGAAGCTAAAAAAATTTCAAATGATTGGACCTCAAGAGTGGTTGCGGATGAAGGAGGGAGGCTGAGGGAAGGAAGATAGATGAATAGAGAAAGGAAGCATGGCCCAACAGTTCCCCACTTATAAAACAGGAAGCTTTCTCTTTGACGAGGTAAGTATTAAAGGAACCTCACTGAAACACATCACTGAACTGTAATTAAAAAAAACTTCATACTGCTACAGAAAAGTAGGTAACTTGAGCTAGAGATGCACTAGCTCTTGCTACCATCAGAGCAGAGCAGGGACTATGGACAAAGAAACATGCAGTTGGCGGGTAAAGATATTAAAAAAAAAAAATCAATGTAGGGAGCCTGGGTTTACAGAGGAAGGCAGATTTTAATGGTCAAGTCTCTGAGTGAAAACAAATCCAAAGTGGTCCGCTGGGGTGAAAACGTTTCTTGGGATCAGTGACCCCTCCGAGAGGGTGGTGTGGAAAAACCCCATCCCCGACGCAGCCCTCCCAGATGTGGAATAGAATGGCAGATGAGGAAAATGTTCCTAAGAGCTGACAGCTGTCCCCACATAACTCACACAACTGCAGATGGGGGGACTAGGAACTCATGGAGAAAGTTACAAACAGCTGATGAAAAACCTCCCAGAGGGTGCCTGCAGTGGAAAAACTGAGGCAGGCACACGGAACATTTTGTCTGGACCACTCAGGATCTGGATTCCCAGGGAGAGAGATCCTATCACTCACTGTGACACTCACCTGCACTCTAGGGTGGATACCTAGTTACACAATCATCAGCACTCTCCAGTCTATCCCACCCAACAGTGGGAGACTGTAAGCTGAGAGCTACTTCACCTGGCTGGCAGCTAGGCAAGGAGCACAAGTACAGTGGCCAAAAATACGGAACCAATAATCAAAGACTGAAAATCTGTCCCTGATAGCAGACCTGAACACCACAGAATAAATAAGAACTTTATCTCTCATTAAGATTTTTATTTTCCTCTTCCTATTTCTTTTTTCTCCATATTCTAATTTCTTTTTAAATTTTAACTTTTTTCCCATTTTATCCAAACATTTTATTGTACTGTATTATTCTTCACTTTTTAAAATTATGTATGATTGTATACGATTGTATGTGTGCTCTCACTGCGTGGATAGGTTTGAATATATATATTCATAACTTTCCTCACACATTTAAGAGCTCTCTCCTGCATGTGTTCATTATTTAGCATAGAGTATATTTAGGTGAGGAACAATTATACAAGGGCTTGAGTTGTTTCTATCTTACATTTGTTGGTTATTTTATAGCCAGGTCTGAGTATTTCCCCTTCTTAACTCTCTTCCCCTAGTAATAGCCAGAATCTCTTGTTCCTTCCTCCTCTTTCTCCATTACTTTCAGTTAACTTATTATTCTTCGTTCTTTATGGATGACTCCTGCTCCTATCTTATGCCTCTTTGATCACTTTCTTGAACATTTCAAACTTTCTCTTGCCATTATCCCTATTTTCTCCTACTTAACAAATGGTATCCCACTAAATAGAACCCATACAGGCTGTGTAATTACTCCACTCAAATTGTGATTATTAACATAGGGAATAACAGTAGACATCTAGTTCAGTTTGTTATTGTTGGCACTATTATTAAATGCTGACCCCACCATTCCTACATAGGTGACAATTAGTGTTACAGATGTCAAAAGTAGACACCAGACATTTATATTAAGACTGTATAGGCTTACAGAACCCCAAATAAACCCATTCTAATGAGAAGCTCTCCAAGATATATCATAATCAAAATGTCTAACAGAACATTAAAAAAAATATTAAAAGCTGCATGAGGGAAACATCAGGTCACATTTAGAGACAAACCCATAAGACTCAATTTTGACTTCTCAATTCAGACCTGAAAATCAAGGAGAACCAGAATTGAGGTATTTCAAGCCTAAAAGAAAACAATTGCCAGCCACAGTTACTATAATCAGCAGAGCTATTTCAAATTTGAGGGGGAAATAGAAATTTTTCACAAGAATAAACAAAGAATTCATGATCACCAAGCCAGCATTTCAAAGAATACCCAAACTACACACAGAATGTTTTAGTCAGCTTTTCTGCTGCTGTGACTAAAAGACCTGATGAGCAATTTTAGTGGATGAAAAGTTTATTTGGGGCTCACAATTTCAGAGATGTCATCATAGACAGCAGGCTCCATTCCTCAGGGCTCAAGATGAGGCAGAACAACATGACAGAAGAGTGTGGTGGAGGACACTGGCACAGGACGTGACCAGGATGCAGACAGACTAAGCTCAGCTTAACAAACACACCCCTCAAGGCGTGCCTCCAGGAACCACTTCCTCAGGCACACCTTACCAGCTACAGTTACCACGCAGCTAACTCCTATCAGCGGATTCACCAGTGGGTTAAGGCTCTCACATAATTCAATCATTTCACCTCTAAACCTTCGTGCATTATCTCTCTCACATGAGCTTCTGGGGGACACCTCATATCCGAACCATAACAGAAGAACTAAAAACAAATCCCAAAGCTCCCAAATAAAGGAAGAGCAAAAGAAGAGCAATCCATGAATGAGAATCAACATGGTATTAAATATAACAAAAAATTGATGTGGCAGGAAACCACAAACACATATCCATACTAACGCTGAACGTTAATGATCTCAACTCCCCAATTAAAAGACATAGGTTAAGAATGGATCAAAAAGCAAAATCTAACTATATGTTGTTTACTCATAGACAAAGACACCCAAAAGGCTGAAGGTGAAAGGATGGCAAAAAGTATTTTAGGCATATGAACCCTGAAAACAAGCAGAGTAGCTATTCTCATATTTCACAAAGCAGATTTCAAGCAAAAATTAATTAGAAGAAACAAAGGTGGCAATTACATCCCAGTAAAGGGAACAATTCAACAAGAAGACACAGCAATAGTAAATATTTATGCTCCAAATGTCAATGCACCAAATTACATGGAAAAAAATCTTCTGACATTAAATCCAAGATAGACCCCAACACAATAATACTGGGTGATTTCAACACACCTTTATCACCAGACAGGTCATCAAAACATAAAATCAATAAAGACATTGTCAACCTAATACTACTATAAATCAAATGGACCTACAAATATCTATAGAATATTTCACACCAAAACAGCTGAATTTACTTTCTCAGCAATGCATGGAACTCTTCTGAATACAGACCATATTCTAGTGTCACAAAGCAAATCTTAGCAAAAAATAAAGATAATCCCTTGAATTCTTTTAGATTATAATGGAATGAAACTAGAAATCAACAGCAAGAAAAGTAGAAACCACGGAAACACATGGAAATTTAACAATACTCTCTTAAATGATGAAGAATGGATCAAAGAAGAAATGACAACAGAAATAAAGAAATTGATATAAACAAATGAGAACAGAGATACAACATATCAAAATCTCTGGAACAGCATGAAAGCAGTTTTAAGAGGAAAATTTATAGTACTGAGTGCCAATATTTAAAAAAGTAGATCCCAAATAAACATGCTTCACCTCAAGGCCTTAGAAAAAGAATTTCAAAGTGAGAAGCTGCAAAATAAGATCAGACTCAAAATCAATGCAACTGAGAATTTGAAAAAATACACAGGATCAATGTAGCAAACAGGTGGTTCTACAAAATGATCGATAATTCCTTAGCCAAACTAACCAAAAAAAAAAAAGACCCAAATCAATAAAATTAGGGATGAAAAGAGATATCACCACAGACTCTTCTGAAATCCAGAGGATTATCAGAACCTATTTTGAAAACTATACTCCAATAAACTAGAAAATCTAGAATACACTGAAAAATTTCTGGACACATACGACCTGTTTGAAGTGAACCAGGAAGATACAAAACCTAAACAGACAAATATTAAGTAATGTAAATGAAAGAGCAGTTCAAAGTCTTCCAAAAAAACAAAAGCCCAGCACCAGATGGATTTTCAGCTAAGTTCTACCAGACCTTTACGACAAACACTAGTCTTTCTCAAATCATTCCATGAAATTGAAAGGGAAGGAACACTCTCAGATACGTTCTATGAAGCCAGTATTACTCTGATACCAAACATCATCAACAAAGATGCACACATCAAGTAAACTACAGACCAATATTCTTGAGGAAAAGAAACAAAAATTCTTAATATTAGCAAATGCATTCAAAAACACATCAAAAAGATACTATACCATGATCAAGTGGATTTCACTCCAAGGATGCAAGTTGGTTCAAACACATGCAAATAAATAAATGTAATTCACCACTTAAACAGAATTAAGAATAAGAATCAGCTGATCACCTCAATAGATACAGAAAAGGCCTTTGATAAAATCTAGCATCCATTCATGTGAAAAATGTTGAAGAAGCTAGGGATAGAAGGAATTTACCTCAACACTGTAAAGGTCATTTATGAGAATCCCAAAGTCAACATCATACACCAGAATTGTGAAAAATACATTTCTGTTGTTTAAGCTACCCAGTCTACTGTATTTTGTTATAGCAACATGAGTGGTCTAATATAATCCATTTTTATTTCTTCGTTGGTAATTATTTTATGTCCTTTGCTCCTTTTTTAAAAATGGATCATTAATTTTTCTTATTGGATCATTACATTTTCTTATTTGCAGGAACTCTTTATATATTGTGGATATTAATCCTTTGTGGCATATTTTGCAAATAATTCCATACAATGGAATAGAATGGAGAAAAACTAAAAGCATTTTGCCCTAAAATCAGGAATAAGACAGGGCTGTCCACTCTACCAGATGTCTACCAGAACCATCAGGCAAGAAAAGGAAATCAAAGGGATATAAACAGGGGAAGTAGTCAAACTGCCCATGATATGATATCTATAAGACCCAAAAAATTTCACCAAAAGACCTGTAGAGCTTATAAATGAGTTCAGTGAAATAGCAGAATACAAGATCAATACCCATAAATCAATAGCTTTCCTACACTCCAACAGTAATTCAGCTAAGAAATCAGGAAAACCACTCCATTCAGTAACAAAAGCAAAAATAACATCTCAGGAATTAATTTAACCAAGGAGGCAAAAGAACTCTACAGTGAAAATTAAAGAACACTCAGAAAATGTAGATATCCCATGTTCATGAAAAGGCAAAATTAATAGTCAAAATGGCTATACCAAAAGCTATATACAGATTTAATGCAATCCTCATCAAAATACCAATGAAATTCTGCACAGAAGTAGAAAAAAGAGTCCTAAAATTCATTCTGAAGCATGAAAGATCCAATCTGTCAACCTGTTTTTGGATTGAAGAGATTACACCATTAACATTTAATGGTATTGAGAAATGGTCTTTATTTCCTGCCATTTTTATTTATTTCTATTGCTTAAATTAGACTTGATTCTAATTAATGACAATTCTTCTAGTGAAATTCCTCCCTGTGCTGATTTTCACTTTTATTTTTCATTTCTTCATGAAGTGTTTTATTGTGTTTTGTAGTACAATTATAAATTCTTTTGTTTATCATAGGTTTTTATTTCATCGTCAATTCTGAATCTTAATTTTACTAGGTATAATAATAGTATATCTTGTATATCTTGGTTGGTATCCATTTTTCTTTCAGAGCTTCATATATATTATTTCAAACCCTCTTGGCTTTTAGGTTTTGGGTTGAGAAATCAGTTGAGATTTGGATTTTTACCTCTAAATGTAACCAGTTGTTTTTCTCTTGCAGCTTTAAAAATTCTATACTTATTCATATATTAGGTATTTTCAAAACAATGTGTCTTGGGAGTATTATCTATTGCAATTATGTATTTCTGGAGTCATATGTAGCCTGTTTTTGAATTTCTATTTCATTTGAAAGCTTTAGAAAACTTTTGGATGTCACTTCATTGAAAATATTGTGCATTTCTTTAGCTTGTATTTCAGAGACTTCAACTATCCCAATGAATCTTAAATTTTCCTTCTAATATTATCCCAGATTTGTTGAACATTTTGTTCCTGGTCTCTTAACATCTTTTCTTTATGATCAACTTTATTTTCAAGATTATATACTTTGTCTTTGAGGCCTAAAAATCCATCTTCAATCTGGAGGTCTAATCTACTGGTGATGTTTTACTTATTTTTAATCTACTAAGTTGTCCACGATGTTGTCTATAAAGTCAATTCCCCTTTGTTTTAATATTAGCTTTTATTTCTGAAACTGTTTTATCTCTACTTTCTATATTTTTGCAACATTCTTCTGATTGGGGCTTCACATCCTCTTGTTTGGGTATCATAGTGTCTCTCATCTTTGGGTTACTGCCTTTCAAAACCTGTGTTTCTTTTTAGCTTCAATAACATAAATTTAAGTTCATGTCTGGATTTTGTATGGCAATTTTATACCTAATGAGGTTTCTTCACCTATACAGTGTTTTTGCTGCTTTCCCTGTTACACAGTTACCTTTGAAGTAGATGCAGCAGTTTTACCTTCCTGATTAGTCATATGAGTTAAACTTTCTTGAAGGAGACACTAGATTGTTTTGGGGTGCAAGGATCAAAAATGGCTTACCAGGTTTCTCAGTTTGAAGGTTCCTTACAGTGATCAAAAGTTTAAGTTGAGTCACCTAATGCAGTCAGTCTTTCTCAGATTCTCAAATACCAGACTGGTTCAGGTGTTCTAATTGCTGGTCATTTTGCCACCAAGGGATACTCCCTAGTCTTTAAAATATTTCCTTTGAAATTACTCCATTTGGTGATTTAGAATCTTCATCCTTTCCAATTATCCTTTTTTTTTATTTACTTATTGATTCATTGAACACAAATGGAGTACAGCTATTGTTTCACTGGTTGTACAAAGTAGAGTCACACCATCTGTGCGTTCATGCATGTACACAGGGCAATGGTATCTGTCACACATTCTGTTATTATTCTTACCCCCCCACCCTGACCCCACCCCTCCCTTCCCTCTATGCTATCTATCCTTCCTCCATTCTTGCCA
>JAJEJO010001082.1:462122-538263 GCA_020662805.1 Glaucomys volans
CTTTGGGAGTCATGTTAAGGAAATCTGGTCCTAGGCCAACATGATGAAGATTTGGAACTATTTTCTCTTCTATTAGGTGCAGAGTCTCTGTTCTAATTTCTAGGTCCTTGATCCACTTTGAGTTGAGTTTTGTACAGGATGAGAGATATGGGTTTAGTTTCATTTTGCTGCACATGGATTTCCAGTTTTCCCAGCACCATTTGTTGAAGAGGCTGTCTTTTCTCCATTGCATGTTTTTGGCTCCTCTGTCAAGTATGAGATACTTGTATTTATGTGGGTTTGTCTCTGTGTCCTCTATTCTGTACCATTGATCTACCTGTCTATTTTGGTACCAATACCATGCTGTTTTTGTTACTATTGCTCTGTAGTGTAGTTGAAGGTCTGGTATTGTGAATCCCCCTGCTTCGCTCTTCTTGCTAAGGATTGCTTTAGCAATTCTGGGTCTCTTATTCCTCCAAATGAATTTCATGATTGCTTGCTCTATTTCTATGAGGTCCGTCATTGGGATTTTAATTGGAATTGCATTGAATTTGTATAGCATTTTTGGAAAGTAGCAGGGTATAAAATTAATGCTCATCAATCTAATGCATTTTTATTCATAAGTGATGCATCCTCTGAGAGAGAAATTAGGAAAACTACCCCATTCACATTAACCTCAAAAAATATGAAATACTTGGGAATCAATCTAACAAAAGAAGTGAAAGACCTCTACAATGAGAACTACAGAACACTAAAGAAAGAAGTTAAAGAGCATCTGAGAAGATGGAAAGATCTCCCATGTTCTTGGATAGGCAGAATTAATATTGTCAAAATGGCCATACTTCCAATTATCCTTTATTCCTCCAACATCTCCTCTTTAACCTCATAAAATTCTTCAGCTTCTTCACCCAAATTACCACATGGAGGAAAGTTCTGAAGATTAGCCACTCTGGACTGTTAAGTGAGTAGAGAAAGCATTCTTGATTGGGCAAAGTTACTGACACTCTGGTATCCCTTTCATTTTCCTCTCTTTTCCACCCTTGCTTCCTTCTTACTGCAGGTGGCATAATAAAAAACAAATGCAGGAACTCTCGTAAAAAAAAAATTCTGCTTGAATAATGGCATTCAGCCAGTAAGCCAGTAGGAACATAATAGAGGAACAATTACACAACTCAGTTTTGAAAGATAAATAAGAATTTCTAAGATCGTCTATGAGACAAAGAAATATCTGAGGTGGGAGGACATATTGTTCTTCCTAACACCTATGCTCCAAAGACCTACACATTATTTTACTCGTTATCATTATCATTATCATTATCATAGTTATCTTCATCAAAACAGCAGAGAAGACAGCTGACTCTGTCCAAGTGACACACACTGTTGCCTGGCTAACCCAGCACTACACTCAGTCCACCTCTTCCTGTGATTTCTAGAAAAGCAAACATTCCCCTGCAACTATGAATGGCCACTTGCAAAATCCTGGCCATAGGATGGAAATCAAAGTCTGTTAAAGTGGTTCAGAAAGGTTTTAATAAGGATGAATGTGGTTGTTATCATTCTTCCTGCCTCTTTTGAACAAGATGACTGGAGGTAAGGTTGCCATATTGAAATCATAAAAGACCCAGGTGTTTTCATGAATTCTCCCTGACACTTTTAGAGCACCAGAATCATAATGTCCATAGACATCTACTTTCAGACTTCTTATGTTAAGAAAATAAATTCATACTGTTTAGGGCCCTGTGAGTCTGGTATTTAATTACTTAAAGCCAAACCAGTCCTATGAACTACAGCTACGTCACTGCCAGTGCGATCACTTTATAAGTATAAACTATTAGGGTCATTTTGGTTCTAGAGGTAACTTAAGAGGCCCTCTGGCAGGATCTTATCAAACTTCTGATCAATTGTATCCTATATGACACAGGATTCTTCTGATGCTTCAGTATTCTAACAGTCTGACTGGGTTTGTTATGGTTTAGATGTGGTGTCCCCCAAAAGTTCACATGTGAGATAATGCAAGAAGTCTTAGAGGAGAAATGATTAGGTTATGAGAGCCCAAATCCAGTCAGTGAATTAATCACCTGATGGGATTAGTTGAATGGTAACTGAAGGCAGGTGGGTGTGCTGGAGGAGGTGGGACGTTAGGAGCATGGTTTTGGCATATATATATTTGGTAAGTGGAGATCTCTCTCTCTGCTTCCTGATCATCACTGTCACATTCTTCTGCCATGATGTTCAGCCTCACATGGAGCCCTGGGGAATGCAGCTGAATGTACATGGACTGAGAACTTTGAACTGTGATCCCTCAAATAAATTTTTCCTCCTCTAAAATTGTTCTGGTCAGATATTTTAGTCACAACAGTGAAAAAGCTGACTAAAACAAGGTCCTCATAAGCATTTAAGAAAACCAGTCATAAAGGAGTATTACCTTTATCCTATGAAGCAGAAAGTCTACAGCATGGGGTGAAATAAATAGGAAATATTTCAGGAAAAATTGGCTATAATCATAGTATATGCTACATGTAGTAGACAATATAAAAATATAAGAACTTTAACTAATTTAAATTGTCAGAAAAGATGAAATCAACTTTTATGAGAATTGAAGATCCAAAGTGTGAAACAGTGATATTAGTGTGGTAAATTATTAAGAAAGGAATTCCAACAAACCTTTTGATTTTCCTGTATTTCCTCCCTCATGCGCTGATTTACAGCAATTCTGGTCAGAGATCTGTGAAAATACATATTGATGCAATTTATTCTTCCTTAAATTTTTAGGACTAATAATTAATTCAATATAATATAATTCTTTGGAAAAGGAACTAAAAACCCAAAATGCTTCAAGACTAGAAAATGTACATTTCCATACTGCCTCAATGGACAATGGTACTATAGTCCTTATTCAACATAGTATCTAGTATGATTCAGGTGGAACAGAGACTCAAAATTCCAATGTCTTAACTGCATAAAGTCAAAGTTTATTATTGAATACTTATGTTTTCAAAAATACTAGACTGAAAGAAGCTATTTTGTATTGGTTTGCCCACAGAAAGACATTCTGTATGAAAATACTAATGTCATCATTAGTGTGAATGCAAACAGGCAACTCTCAGAATTAGCTATACATGAAGAATTTGTTAACTTGGGACCTTACCAAGCATATAAATTTTAAAATAGTTGATATAGTCTTCCTTCCTATACTATATACTATACTATATGGTATACTATAGTTCTATACTATAGAACCAGTATAGCATTGGTTCCAGGATCCCGCCTCCCCAGAGGCCAAAATCCACGGGTATTCAAGTCCCTTACATACAACAATACAGTATTTGCATATAATGAACATGCATCCTCCTGAATACTTTATATTATTCATTCTTGAAGAGTTTCAAATTCCCTTATAATTTAAGTACAATTTTAAAATATATTTCCTATGGATTATATTTAACTTGAAAACTCCCAAGAATGCTTACTTATAACATCAATCCATTTAAAAATGATTTAGAAATTCAGATGGTTAATTCAAAGTTCTGCTTTAAGGGAAGTTTAAAAAGAAAGATGAACTGAAACCCACAAATGTGTATCATCTCCTGAAGTTTGGCAGCATTAAGAGAAACAACAAAATTAATGTAAATTTTCATTAATTTAACAAATATTTCATTTTAACAAACATTTACTAAATGTCTGGCTTCAGAAATGCTCAAACCTATGACTTAGCCATTAAGCCAGGCTAGCATATTTTGCAAATTTTTCTTAATCATCAACAACAGATAAGACCAGAATTTAGCATAATTCCTAAAAAAGTCATACTGATTAACTATCATTAAAACTAAAATTGTTTTAATTTAAATTTGACTAATAATTTCAAAAGCTGTTAAGAAGAGTAGTGAGGCTAAATATATTTATATACACCCAAACATATTTCATGTTTTAATATATAAATATTGATTTCTCAGTATTTTTTCTTGACTATTTAATTCTCAACTTTAAATCTGGAAAAAAAAAGTCATATCAACATATTCACTATTCTGCAAGTAAAGCTACAAACACTTCTATTTTCAGGGTGCCATTAAGATATTTGATATTTTACTGCTGTTGTATTATTTATCTTTCAAAGGTAAAGAATACCTAGATTTAATATTCTGTAATTTGTACTGTGGATAAATGTACAAAATATTGTTTGAGACAAAGAAAGACTTAGCAACCAATGGATGCTTAAGAAGATGGGCTGAAAGCAAAGGTTTCTCTCCAATTCTCCTAATAAAATACTATTGGGGCATATACACCTCTGATTTGTCACATGTGGTTATCTCTCAAATATAAGCTTTGTTTACATTTTACTTGTTGCTTATAATTTTATACTATCATTTCTAACTAGAACACAAATGCATCAGAGTCATGCTATATTGTAAATCCTCAAAATCTAAAACGCAACCATTGATCACTTTAGATGAGCAAATATGTATTATCTATTGAAGCAAAGATGTTTACTATAAACATCAGTATTTTCTGGAAGCAATTTAATTAGATGTTTTACTGGAAAAAAAAGAACAGTATTCCAAAAAAACTCCATATATTTGAGATGTCGTTAACTGAAATCTAAAAGACAAGAACATGATTAGACAACTCTGTGCATAGATCTTCTGTGCAGAATAATACTTTTCATTATCTTTCATAAAGGAAAGAGAAAAATACCCTTAACATTTATTGCATAAACAAGTTTTTTCTTAGATTATGTTTACTTAAACTATGTAATTTTTTTCCCTTTCCATAAGCTTCTAATTCAGTAGATCTCTTTTGGAGTGTGAATACATATATGTGCTTTCTGTATTTATTAAAAAAACAAAAAACAATGATAAAAGTTTCCAATTTCAAAAAAGCTATAGACACTAGAACTGACATCCTTATATTAAATTAAATCAGTTATTCTCATAAAATTTGCTTAATGTAAAGAGTTCTGGTTACAATCAAACCAACGCACTTTAAAGTACCTGGCTTTTATGGGGAAGTTCTGTGAGATGTCTTTCATTAATTTTATGGTGTCATATACTGGAGTGGACATTATTTGAGAAGCTGCTTGAAAACTAAGATCTGTAAGGAGGAAAAAAATATCATTGAGAAATGTCACAAGTTAGATTCTCAGAGGTATTTCCATGCAATTTAAATATTTTACTCAACCTATGTGACATATTAATATATAAGCATGTCAACATTCATATTTAACAATGTTAAGTTTTAAATGGAAAGTTATCACTTATGTTCAATTAAGGTAGTATTGTACTTTTATGAAAGTATCATTTAATACTTCTTATCTGTTATACACAAATTATGGAACTTCATTTTAAAGAGAGATACAAAAAGAATTGCTGACATAGTTTTTTTAATCTACACTTAGGTTAAATGAGACATGACAAAAACTTTGATAAGAAAAATAACAAATTAGAAAAAAAGTTTTGAAAAGCCAACTCTGAAGACAATTTAAAAAGAGACCCAACATCTTTAACTCAGTAAGAAACATTCATTTTCTCTTTCAATATTGTTTTGCCTTCATGTTGAAATAAAAATACTTTTCCTGAAATTACAGTTCAATTAAAAAAATGTGAGTGGCTAACTACAGTCAGTCTCAAATATCTCAGAAGAATAATTAGTCTCATTACTTTGTCAAGACAGAATATATTTTTAAAGTCAAATTTCTTCATTACTTAACAGGGAAGCACATTTTTTAATATTTAACAGAGGTGGAATACTATAATAACCAGTTTGACATAACATGGCGAGTTTTGCTTCCAAGTTATCAATGCAAAGTGGCGAATCAGCCTACAGGCAGAGCCTAAGAAAAGATGCTCTTAGGGTGGCCTCCCATGGGATTGCAGAGGCTAACAGACTAAGGTTCAAATTCCAGCTGTATCATGTACTAGCTAAATTAACTGAAATTACTATTTCCTCAATGTACTCAAGTGTTTTTAGCCCTACTACTGCAGTGAAACTATCAGTGCTCACTAATGTGTCCTAATTATCAAACACAATGGACATTTTTCAAGTCTCTTAGGATCCTTTTATGATGGGAATACTTCTGCAAATAAAAAGTACTGAACTACTAGCATAGTGGTCCAGGGAGAACAGATTCTATCAGTTTGAAGATGATTCGTCAAAGTGAATTTATCCTAAGAATGTTCTGAAACATCTCATTATTTTGAATGATATTCTATGAAAGCAATGATATAGTGTTGAACTGATAGAACATTTCTGTAAGGTAGGTTACTATAGCAGAAGTTAGTTAGAAGAACCTGCACACTGCATTATAATTCTGAAATGTGATCCTCAAAGATCTGTTAAGTATAATAAAGTTCACTTAGATACCATATAGTACAGCATAAAGAACTTGGACTGAAACACCTTCATTTATTAGCTATGTGGATGTTTTGATTAACTTGTGTCATTGTCACTGTGACCAAAATACCTAAAAAGAACTTTGGAGAGAGTAAAGTTGATTTGCAGCTCACATTTTCAGAGGACTCAGTTCATCGATGGCTGACTCTCGGACTGTGGGCCCGAGGTGAGGCAGTACATCATGGGGGAAGGGCCCAGACTAGGAAAGTTGCATAGCTCATGGTGGGAGTTAGGAAGCAGAGATCAAGAGAGGGAATAAGGGGCCAAAGGGAAGATACACCCTTCTAGGGCACAGCCCCAGTGATCCACCTCCTCCAGTCAAATCAAAGCTGCCTACAGTTACCACCCAGTCAGTTCATTCAAACTAAGATGGACTGATTAGGATATAGCTCTAACAATCCAATAATTTCACCTCAATATTCCTGTATTAACAGGAGCCTTTGGTGGACATCTCATTCCCAAATAATAACAATGGTAATGACCACACAAACCAGTAAATTTCATTCTTCTTATTTATAAAATGACAGGGGAGGGGGCACCCACCTTCAGAATCTTACTGTGAGAGTCAAATAAAAGTTTATATTAAAAGATCATGTAAACGCTAATCCACATGAAAAGCGAAGTATTTTTTGTACACTATACACAAGTTATTCTGGCAAGAGAATACTAATAAATACCCTGTTATTTTAAAAACAAAAACTTGATTAGTAGTTGCCCACAGCTGGGGAGTTGGGGAGAAGTGGGAAATGACTGCTATTTTGCTTTTTGGGGTGATGTAAATGTTCTAAAATTGACTATGGTAAGAGTTGTAGAATTATGAAAATATACTAAAAGCCAATGGACACTACAGTTTAGATAGGAAAATTATATGATATGTGAATTAAATCTTAACAAAGCTACTTTATTAAAAAATTGATGAAAGATGTAATTAAAGTTAAGGATAATATAGAAAAATGACATGTCCCCATGACTTACTAAATTATTTTAAATAATAAGGAAAATTGCAAATTGAAAAGGACTTACAATTCAATCCAAACTAAATTTTGGTCACAAAAATCAGCTTATAGGTTGTCAGCATATAAGCTGTTCTAAGTTTATAATTGCATGTTCTCTCATTTGATGTTTTCATTAAAGAATTTATGAAGGAAACATGCAAAGGACTAAGAAGGTAAAAATTTAATGAAGAAGAAAACTAAGGTTTAGTTCTGATTTATCCTGACTTCTGACTCGGGATTTTTAAGCAAAGTTAACAGATTCTCTGAAATGTGATTTAATACTTGAAACCAATCTATAAATCAGTATATACTTTAAAAATGAAAAGACAATATAAAATAACTACACCTCAGAATTTTGTCTTACAAACATAAAATTATGACTTTCATAATCTTTTAATCAAATATGTATTCCCACAAAATGTTATTCACAAATAACAATTATTGTCATAATTTATATAATTTAATAAAAGCTTATTAAATAAAACTAACGGGTTATCAAAGTGTTATGTTAAAGTAGCTTAAAATACTATACCTTGTAGTTCCCAGACTTTCAAAGGCATCATTTCTTTGTTGCTCTCAATCAGATATTTTTGAAATATTGTCAGATTATCTTTAAGATCTGAATATATTTCTCTGAATCAAATAGTAATTAATGTTAATAATCTACCACAAATTATACATCCAGTTCAATTTTGAAATTATCTTCCAAAAATAATTAGACACAAACTAATAATTCATCATTAAGATAATAAACTGATATAGCTATATCTATAGAATTCAAAATAATGGATCTATAGTCACATATGTATACATATATATGCCTTTGTCATATAAAACAAAATCTGGAAGGATACACTCTTTCAATTGTTAATATTACATATGAGGGCAGAACTATTAATTTTTTGTTTCAACAATTTAAAAAATTTTATGTATTGCTTTTATAATTTAAAATAAATACTATTTTTAAAGGAAAGCAAAAATAGTTCTTACACAGTTTTCCCTTTATCTTAGCCAACAGGCTAAAAAGATTCTTCTTAAAGAATTTGAGTTTATTCTATTTCCAAAAAGTTCCATCTGATTCTCATTAGAAAAATTAAAATAGGACAATTCTGTCCAACATTAAACTTATCTAAGCATTTTAAAGAGAGAGAGAAATAATAATGTAGCAGAATGGCATTTTACTATACATATCATTTAAACTATAATCTTATTTCCTCAATTAATCATGAAAGCAAGAATGGTGTCACTTTGCTGGGTGTGGTGGTGCATGCCTGTGATCCCAACGGCTTGGGAGGCTGAGATGGAAGGATCCAGAGTTCAAAGCCAGCCCCAATAGCTTACTGAGGCCCTAGGCAACTCAGTGAGACCCTGTCTCTAAATAAAATATAAAAAAGGGCTGGGGATGTGGCTCAGGGGTAAAGCACTGGGTTCAATCCCTGGTACTGGGGGAAAAAAAAGAAAAAAGAATGGTGTCACTTCTTATTTAAATAGATTTCTAAAAAAAAAAAACAACTTTAGCTAAGTATGTGACTCAGTGCTTGTAGCCATACATGCATGAAGCCATACATGAGGCCCTGAGTTCAATCTCCAGGTCCATTAAAATACAAAACAAAAGAAAACAAAATAAGACCCTCTTTCCAAGTAAAAATTAAAACAACTTCAGCTAATTTATAAAACACATTTTCAGCACAACTTACAAAAACACATTTTCAACAGTAAACTGAAGATTTTAAAAAGTGAAATGAAAAATGTACAGATGTACACAGAAATATATTAATTTTATGGTTAAAGATAAAAATATATAGTACATTGTCAATATTTTCTAACTTTTCTACATGTGGGACCATAGTTTGAAAATAAATCAAGAATAATGAAGACAGTTTACAGGGTAAAAAAGTAACTTCTTCCTAAATGTTCACTATAAATATTTAATGTTATAGAATAATGTTTATAGGAGTTATCATACTATGTTTTTTGTATTGAGTCATAATCATAATTTTTACTAAGATTTTTACATAATTCAGGCAATATATATAATAATATGTATATTATATATATGTATGTATTATTCATACAGTACACCTCAAAGCAAACAATCTTTGCTTTAAATAAGCAAGCCATTGAGTCACTGTAGAAGAACTAAGTATTCCTGAAAAGAAAACAAGTCAGAATTCCAAGGAATTTTTGGAGGTCTGCAATTTATTACTGTAAAAAGCTATATGTAAAAATAGGAAAGAATTATACATTCCAAGATATTTAAACAACTGAATTAGGATGAATCTGTAAAGTGCATTAACTTCTTAAGGCCACTAGTATACTGCTTGACCAATAAGCTTTAAATATTTAATTCATTTTATCTACATAAGCACAGTTCCCAACAATGTCACTCTTGCTCTATATACAGTTATGTATATGCCAAGAAAACCCATCCTTTGTAATTTATATTTATAATATTAATGAAGAACTAAAGGTGTTAAGTTCCTTTACTTTTGCCTGTGTAAAGAAATCCCACTTTACCTTTTTCTAAAAAAAGGGACAGCCACCCCCATTCACTAGTATTCAAAGAAGACTCACCATCCTATTCCTTGTCTTCCATCAGCATGTTAGAAAAAAAGGGCGCAACTTTAATTTTTAAAAGGTTACTTAAAGGAGTATATAAAATTAAGACCAGAATGTTAAAAAGTTTTTTAAAGTCAATGTGTGGAAAGAAATTCAGGGAAATATTTCTTTCTGGTGGGGCATAAAGTTCCTCAAGCTAAAGATCCATTATTATTCATGATTTTTATAACTTATATCTGTAAAGTTTAGATACAATAAATTTTGAAATTTTCTGGTAGAGATAATTTTTATTTTTCAATTGTGTTTTTCTAAGCATACTAAGTCAAACTTACATAAAGTCTTTAAAATTTTTATCTGATATTTTACAACTATTAGAAATATCAGAATTCCTTTAAAGAACGCAATATACTACAGCATTTTCCAAAGCTTAGTTTATAAAAAAATAAAAATATCACTGAATTTCAAAATAGCATTACTTCTACAATATTTTTTAAAATAATCTTTTAGTTTTATTTTGTTTTAAAGAATCAATTCAGAGGATGTGGGGTATGACACAGTTGGTAGAGTGCTTGCCTACCATGTTCAAGGACCTGGGTTTCATCCCTAGCATCATAAAGAAAAAAAAAATTCAGGCAGTATCTTCTTTTTGGCATTATTATTATTATTATTATTAGTAGTAGTAGTAGTACTGGGGATTGAACACAGTTGCATTTTACTGCTGAGATACATCCCCAGACCTTTTTATTTTGAGATAAGGTCTCACCAAGTTGCTGAGACTGGTCTTGTGATCCTTTTGCCTCAGCCTCCTGAGTCTCTGGGAACAGGCATGCACCACTGTGCCTGGCTCTTTTCAGCATTATTTAAAGGAATGACATTAATAATAACTTGATACCTATAATTTCCATGTTTTATTCATTTTTAATGTTCATATAATGTTAAGTGCCATGAACTGTTCTAACACTTTTATTAGTAAATTACAAATTATTTATTCTCTTCAAAACTTAAAAACTTCCTAACCAAGTATTTGTTATGTGGCTAATTATTTGCCTATTATGGCAACAGTATTAGAATGAATTAAGAAAAACAAGTTACTACTTTCAAGTATGGAAAATTGTAAAGCATATTGGGACAGTATCGCATTACGAATGAAGAATAGGAATAAAAAATGCTACACGGCTATAAATGCTATAAATTTTTGGCAATTTATTTGTTGGCTTATGTTCGCTGTTTCATATTTTCAAGGTTTGGACAATTCTATAAATGGAAAGTCTTTTTTCATGGAATTTTTTTTCTAGGTAAAAGAAAAGAAATGCACATTTAACAGTGACCTTAATACAGGTTATCCCAAGTTCTAAATTTCTATTTTCCTAGTTATTCCAGGGATGCTAGACCAGTAGTAGAAATGGAATCTCAACTCTCAATGGAAACAATTATATCTAATTAATAAATTTCCATTTTTAAGATTAATATGAAAATATATGTCAATATAAATAATTTGGATATGGTGAAAGACTCAGAAATTTTAGTATAAAAGAGCTGTTATAAATTAGCAAAAACAGTAAACCTAGCAAGAAAAACATAAGCAAAGGTCAGGAATAAGCAATTTATATAAGAAGAAATTCAAAGGCCAGTAAATTTATGTGAAAAAACCCCAAATCCTTGCAATAATTAACTGTCAATAGTTGACTGTTCCTGAATTCAAATTACAAAATGGTTCAGTCCAGTGAAATAAATGTAGAATTTATAAGAAATATCAAATCCCTTATTAAATTGGCCAAGATTATTAAAACAATATCAGTGCTTAGTAAAGTTTTGGGAAATGGACACATTCATATACAGGGGTAAAAGTTCTTATTAGTACAATTCAATAAAGGAAATTTAGACATATCAAAATTTTAAGAAACATACATACCTTGATTTATCGATTTTTTTTCCCTAGAATTTGTGCTAAAGAAAATCTGAGATGCACATGAATTGCTACAAAAAATATTCAATTACACTGTAGGGAAAATACCTAAAGTCCTATTTTGTGGGTCTTTTCCAAGTGATGGGATTTTCCACAACATGTGAAAAAAGCAGTTTACATGGTACTGTTCTACTATGCAAAACAATATGTTGTGTATGCATTTATTTGTAGCTCTATGGACATGAACAGAAAGGTTGGAAAGAAAGACACCAAAACACTGAGAGTAACAGTTACCTCTCAGTTTTAGAATTAGGGTGATTACATTTCAGTTTTGTGCTCTTCTGCTTTCCCTATCTTTCTAACATTAGCTGTGTATTACTTTTACAATAACAACATGGAATGCATATGTAAAAAAAGAACATGTGCCAACACAGCATGTTGAATCAATTCCTTTAGAAATAAAACAGTAACAATGCCAAATTTCATTCCAATTCAGGCTTACTTTAGTTTCCCAAAAAGAAATCCTTGAACTTCATTTGCTTCAGTTTCATCTTCTATAGTATTAGTCATGGCTATATTTTGAAAGCAAAAACAAAACAAAAATATTTTCAGACTGGAAAAAGAACAAGTAATAAAAAATTAGAGTTCAATGAAATGAAATTCCATTTCACAGAACTCGTGAACCATTCATCTCTAGCCATAAGCAGCCTCATCTGCTGCCTCAATGTACCTTATGTATACTACCATTTGTTAAGTGGCGCCAAAAATGGTTGGGAAGCTACTGGGTCTGATATACAATTTCCCATTTTAAAAGAGGTTTTAAGAATCCAATAATGTTAAATACCTTTCTTTCAGCTTAAAATTAAATTCAAAATTAAGGAAGTACACATTTATCCCACCTCCACTTCAAGTAACATATGTAGGATTATATTAATTTTAAAAAAATAAAATTATGTAAGCCTTCAAGTTTTCATCTACTAAAATACAGAAATTAAAAAAAAAACTTACTTTTAATTTGGGTATCATCCAGTGCTTTGTACTCTGTACTCTTAATTGCTAACTCCACGCCATATCCAGATAAGTACATTTTCCGTGAGCTTGGTTTCTGTTCAAACACATTTTGTAAAATTAAATTAATATTTGTTTTTGGAATGAGGAGCTATAGTTGACTAAAAGTGAGTTTTCTTAAGTATTTATGATCAGAATTTTGGTACCTAATTTTCTTCTTTCTATAAATGACAAATATAAAACATACCTCTAGAGATTACTCCATCAAGCAAGAAGAGTCATTTTATTCAAAGATAAATATTTTAAAAGATTTCTAAGGTTTTTTGTCAGTATCCAGGCTGAAAGTCTTATCAGTTGTGCTGCAACCAGTATCATTTGACAAATTATGTCAGAGGTTAGGAAACCACTTAAATCACTCCTCAGCAAACTCTCAGAAGATGCTGTGCCTTTGCTTTAATTCAGGTTTGCACGGGGCAGTTCTGTAATCCATGACAGAGGAAGTTGTAGGGGTAGAGAGTACACAGAATGAAAACCCTAATGGTGTATTACTTCTTTTAATTCTCTTCTTTCTTCCCTGAAGTTTCCCCCAAAACTTAAATAAGTATATGACCATAGTGACTATTCTCCTTGGCTTCTTCTATTTCCAAACAAGAGTATGTTAAGAATTATTTTCAATATGTAAAATATTTAACTTTGCTGCCCACATGAAAATTTCATTTATTAATGTCTCAGGTCATCCTGTAATGAAAGATAGCATGTGAAAACCAACTGGGTTATTTATAATTATACTAATCTGACAAAGCTGAAAACCTTTAAAAGAATTTTCAATTTCATACAGCTCAATTTAAAAAACACAATTTGAATATCCACTCAAAAGACAATCAATTGGTAGCTTAGTAAATTGAAGCTCTAAGGTCACAAATCTTGTCACAGTTCATAAAAAAATGCAATTTCACATAACCAATTTCTATTATCAGTTCTGGAAAGTTTTTTGTGTCTTGATAAAAAAGTTAATAAATTAAGTTCATATTTCCTTTCTTCATTTGAAGTGTATAATTTTAAAACTGAATTGTAGTTTAATAAGCTTGGATTTGCAAACCAAAATGTTCATAGGCCAACCTAAGAAAAATCTTAATTTTCCTATTTATTATTTCCCCCACAAAAAGGCACCTGGTTCCAAAGGTAGGATAAAGTCTATTTTTATTAGACTTACACATTGACTAAATTTACATTATATCAACTGTGAACATATACAGATTTCATAAAACAGAAGGCTATAATTTGATGCTACAAAATATCCTGATAGTTGTTCAATATAATTTCACAATATATTTATGGTCACATTTTCCAAAGAATAATTTGAGACAAATTCTCAAAAGACAGGTGTATCCTCTATGGAGCATATGAGAACACTGGGAACTTTTTTAAAAAAAAGATAAACAGATACTTATATCTGCCACTTCCATTGCTATTCTAATTTGCCTCTCTGCTCTGCCCCACTCAGTAGAGAATCACAGCTTCAGTATGCCACCGTTATCAATGGGAGTGTATCTATCCTTCTGGCAAACTCAGAAAAAGATCAAGAATTATTGGTTTAGGAGGATGAGATTATGTCAAATGTTTTATATGCACACTTTAACCCCATCACTCTTGATCCCCATATTTTCTTCAGATTCATTCTTTTCTTGAAACACTTTATAATCTATCATAATGTATTCATTTTATGCCTCCTATCACTAAAACGGAAGTTCTCTGAGAACAAAGAATATCTCTCTTATTCACTGTTATGTGAACAGTGTCTGGCACAGAGGTATTCAAATATTTGTGAAATTAATGACATGTAAATATTTACAAACCATACACACATCTAACACACCTACATGTTCTTTATTTACTTTATAATCATTATGTGGACTATGCAAATACCTATATTCTACTTTGCCAACACACTCAAGAATATTTACTAAGATTTTTCCACTTGCACTAAATATCCCAAATTGCTATCATTTTATATGATATTATTGTAGGACAAGTCTCCATATGGCCTTGGTGACCCAGTTCTTACCTCCTTTCTCACTTGTATATCTCAAAACCACAACATCCTGAGGTAAGGAGGATGAGTCATTTAAGAAAAGATAAAATATATACTTGTATCTGTCACAGACATAAGCATGGGACAGCCCAGGCTCTGTTCAATTCTCCTAGAACAGCCTGTCCTGCAATGACTTAGCCCAGTTTGTCCAGTGGCCCCCCCACCCAAATATAAAACCCATAGCAGAGCTCCCTTTTGTAGTCCTTCAGCTGCAGTGTGCCAAGGAACACATGCACAACAGACTCCATCCACCCCGGGCTGCTTTCCTGAGCCTTGGGGAGATGGCTAGCCATGAATCCTGAACATCAACTGTCGTTCTCTGCCTATGCATGAATAATAAATTTATTTCATTTAACTTGTGTGAATGTTCTGCCTCATCAGACTCATGCAAGCAAACTGCCGCTGGCGCATAGTATTGACGAGGTATTTATAGTCCTCTCCTGGGACTGGTAATAGTGAACAATAAGCCTGCTTCCCAAATTATCAAAACATAGAAAACAAAATTAAGACACTGGAATGAGCTATTCGTCTTCTATTACTAGTGTTAAGCATAGCATCCAATTTGGTGATGTTTGTGGCATATCATACTAATAACCCTTTCCCATGTCACACCTCCTTGCAATGTGCTTTGCCACTTTCCACTAAAAAATCAAGTGTTTTTCCATCCTTTTGAATCTGGCTGGTCTTGTGACTTGTCTTGACTAAAATAATGTGGCAGAAGTGTATGAGTTCTTGGGCCTAGGGCTTATGAGGCATTGCAACTTCTACTCTTTGGGGGGCCTATATCACCATGATGTGAGCGGCAGTCAAACCTATTGGAAGGTAAGAGGCCATAAAGAGAACCAAGAAACTCCAGTCATCAGCCACACAGGTATGTGAGGATAACCTGAACCTTGAACCCTAATACAGTGTTGAAAGACCACCACTGTGTGAATGACACCTGCAGAGAAAATGCCTAGACTGTTATTCCACAGAAGTAATTACTGCCTTAAGCCACCAAGTTTGGGGAAGTTTTTTTTTTTTTAACACAGCAATTCAGAGATACACAGCATCTGATATACATGCAAGGAGTGAGGGAGGAAGAAGGGATGACTGACTCTTCCTCACAAATTTCTAATTCAAAGAATATTATGAGAATATATTATGAGAATGTTTTCTCATAAACAGTGGTAATTGATGTTTTTAACCCTTAAACTTGGTCAAAAGCAAAGGATAAAAATATATGCCATACACTAACCAAAAGAGAGTAGGAATAGATATATTAATTTAATGTAAAACAGGTTTCAGAACAGAATATTAGGGGCAAAGAAGTAAAATAAATAGTGATGAAGGGCTCCATTCTATAACTGGATGTACAATGTAAATGAGTATGCATTAATAAAAACTTTGAAATGAGACAAACTGACAGATATGAAAGGAAAAATAGGCAAATTTATATTCATAGGTAGAGATTTCAACATTCTTATCTTAGTAATTGGCAGGATAGAAAATCCCTAAGGATATAGATGATCTATGAATCAACATAACCTAATATTTATAAAACATTCCAAACAAAAACAGAATATTCATTTTTCTCATGTGCACATGGAACGCTTCACAAAACAAAATCATATACTGAGCCAAATTATTTTTTTCAAAAATGATGCAAACCATATTAGATTATAACAAAATTAAACTACATCATTAACAAAATCAGAAGATTTACCAAATATTTAACACTTTTAAATAACCCATGAGTTAGAAAGGAAGTCCCAAGAGAAACTTAAATTATTCAGATATAAAATATATATAAATGGGATGCAACTAAAATAGTTCTTACAGGGAAATATGAAACAATAAATACTAAGAGAAAAAAATCTAAACTCAGTAATCTAAGTTCCACTTGAAGAAACTAAATAGACATGAGGAAACTAAATCCTAAGCCAAAAAAGAAATACTAGTATAGAAATACATGATGTTAAAATGAAAACAATGAAACCAAATCTATTTCTTGTATAAGATTAGTAAAATCAATAAACCTTTAGCCAGAGTAAGAAAAGAGATGACATAGATTACTAAAATTGGGGGATGTGAGAAGAAGAGAGGTGACACAAATTACTAAAATTAGAAAGGAAAAAAATAAAAAAGTGGAGATGGTACTACTGTTCTATCAGACACTAAACAAAAATATACTATAAGCAATTTCTATTCATAAATTTGACAACCTAAATGTAATGGACCAAATCCATGGAGGTCAAACCATGAAAGAAACAGCTTCAATGGTTTGGTACTTACTAAAGAAATTTTAGTTGAAATTATTTTTTAAAAAGCAAACTCAACTCCAGATCCAGATGGTTTTACTTCTTACCTAACACTTAAGGAACAAGTAATATAAAGTTTGCACAATTTCTTTCCAGGAATAGAAGAGGTAATGCTTCCCAACTCATTTTTAATACCAATACTAAAAAACACATTATGAGAAAATAAAACTAGAAATCAATACCCCTTAGGAACATATATAAAAACCCTAATCAAAGTACAAGCAGATTAACCCAGCAATACATAAAAAGCATATTATGTCACAACTGTATGAGATTCATCTAAAGAATATCAGGCTGTTTGAACATTTGAATATCATTCAAAGTAACTTACCATGTAAACAGTGAACAAGTAAAATCATATGATTACCAGAAAATGCAGGAAAAACACATTTGATAACATTTGACATGTATTACTTATTTAAAAAATAGCAAATTAGGAATAGAAGGGAATTTTCTAAACTGTACAAAAGTCATCTTATAAGGAAAAAAACCCTAAATCTATCACTTCAGACTGAAACATCAAACACTTTCTCCAAAGACCAGGAAAAAAGCAAGGATATTTTCTCACCACTCCCACTCAACATTGAGCTTAAAGACCTAAATCAGGACAAAAGCAAATATACAGATTGGAAATAAAGAAAAAATACTGATAAAAGAAATCAAAGGATATCTAAATAAATGGAGAAAGATGACTTTTTTTGGGGGGGGAGGTATGAGGGGTTGAGCCCGGGGGGTGCTTTACCACTAAGCTAATCCCCACCCCTTTTTAAGACGGAGTCTCACTAAGTGGCTGAGGCTGGCCTTGACCTTGCAATCCTCCTGCCCTCAGCCTCCCAACTTGCTGGGATTATAGGTGTTTGCTGATGCACCCAGTGAGATATGCCATTTTCATCAGCATAAGTCTCAATATTGTTATGTTGTGAAATCTCACAAAATTGATCTATACACTCAGTGTAATCTCAATAAAAAGGACAGCAAGATTCTTTTCCCCCTCACATACAGATAAGCCAACTCCAAAATTCACACAAAGATGCAAAAGAACTATGTTAAAATAATTCTGAAAAAGAATAAAGAAGCTGGTGGACTCACAAAACCAGATTTCAGGGATTATAAAGCTACAGTAATGAAACAGTGTGGTATCAATGAGATGACTATAGATTAGTGACAGAATAAGGAACCCAAAAACAGCATACATATAAGTCAATTATATAAGGGTATAAAAGAAATTCAGTAGAGGAGGACAGTATTTCAAGAAATGACATTAGAACTAGACTCAATATGCAGAAAAATGAACAACTTACAAGTTATACAAAAATTAACTAAGCGTGAACCATAAATCCAAAAGTAACTTCTAGAAGAAAATCAGTGTGATCTTGAGACTGGCAATAAACTGTTAGATACAAAACTAAAAATAAAATAAATGAAAGGAAAAAACTGATGAACTGGACTTTATCAAAATTAAAAACCTCTTCTCTGCAAAATATACTGAAAAAATGATAACTTGAGTAACAGACTGGTAGAATCACATATCTGATAAATGACTTGTATCCAAAACATGAAGAATTCTCAAAATTCAACAAAAGATAGTTCACCAAAAATGCGTACATGTGGCAAAAAAAAAAACCAGAAAAAGTTATGAAAGTTACTCAAGTTCATTAATCATCAGGAAAAAGAAAATTAAAACCATAAGGAAATACCATGGTATACCTAATAGAGTGGTTAAAATCTAAGAACTGTTATTAACAAATGATGGCTAGGAAATAAAGCATAACTCTCTTATGGCTGGGGTAAATGCAAAATAGTAGTAGAGTTTATTATATTGTACAATTTATTATAAATATTGACTTGCCACATAACTGAGCAATAGCACTACTAGGTATTTATCCAAGTGAACTGAAAACATGTTTCCACAAAAATTTGTGAGTGTGATGGGACTAAGGTGACTGACATGACTATATGACTGCTGAAATCCAATACTGTATATCACAGATGATAATTTTTTTGGGGGTGGGAAGATAACAGGGATTGAACTCCAGGGTACTTAAACACTGAGCCAAACCCCCAACTCTTTTCTATTTTTTTTTCTTTTGAAACAGGGTCTCACTAAGTTGCTTATGGCCTCTCTAACTTGCTGAGGTTGGCTTTGAACTTGTGATCCTCCTGCCTCAACCTCCTGAGTGCTGGGATTATAGGTGTGCACCACTGTGCCTAGTGGTAATTTTTGAAGAGACACCTGACTAAATGGTGAAATAAAAATAAGCTCACAGAAGACAAAGCCCAATATATATGGGCAAGTCTCTCCATTCTTACACAAAATGTCTCAATGAAACTGGTCATCTGATTCTAAAATCAATATGGATTCAAGCCATGCAAGAACAACCCAGTTATTTAAAAAAACAAAAAATAAGCAGAGCTGTGCTATCAGACATCAAGATGTTATTTTAAAGCCACAACAATTTAAATTGTTATATTTTTGTAGAACAGACATATATATTACTGGAATATTAAAAAATCTAAAATAAACACATGCTTATATGAAAACCTGGGATATGATGGGTGAAATAAGTACTTGACTGTTAAATGAGTTAGGTGGGGACCAATGACTTTCTATATGGAAAAACAGATTCACATCTATACCCCATAGCATAGTAAAATAAATTCTGATGTATTAAGACCAAAACAAAGAATAGAAAATTAACCCTGTTATAACAAAAGATGAGAATGTCTTTATGACATTACGAAGGACATCATTAAGTTAGATAAATCTGACATCCCAATTAATATTTTTACTCAATGTAAGGTGTGAAACTATTTTTTAAATACCAGAAAGACCATAAATACACTAGGAGATGTTTGTAAAGTATCAAAGAAAACATGAGTAATCAAAATATGAAAAATACCTATAAATCAATGATCAGAAAAAATCTAATAGGCAAAGGATATGAACAGGCAATTTACAAATATTTGAATACTTTTATTACATTATGCTAATATATAAATCATTAATAATTTGGGAAATGCAAATCAAGCACCCTCCATGTTGAAAATTTAAAAAAAGCAACTTTTTCTCCAAGACTATTATACTCTGGTGTGGCAGAGAGGGAGTGTTAAGAAGTAAATTTGAGCTATAGTGTAACTATTATGAAAACAAAAATGTGGTAAGAGTGTGATAGCAATAGGAAGCTGGGAAAGTATAGGACAATAAAACACATTTAATAAGAAATCTGAGAAAGTAGTCATGTCTCAAAAAAAATAGGGTTGAATATTCCCTACACTATGCTTAGCAATCTGACCTAATATATATGCTATCAAATAAATTAAATTTCTTCTTGATACATTTTTATTTAAGGTAACTGAGTCTTAGCATATTTTATACACATTATTGAAGTATTTTTTAAAATAAAAGTTTAAATACTTGTACTGTGCCAGATACCTAAGGATAAAGGATTATAAACATGATACCAAGAAAATAAAATCCCAATATATTTGCCACATAAAATTCACATTTTTGTATTACATTTTAAAATCTTAAACAGCTATTCTGGAGAAAACTACTATGTAGATCTGTATGGAAATTATCAATAAAATTATTTTTCTTAGTCAAAATAGTATTCTAAAAAACAAGCATGTACCTGAATATAATGGCGAAGAACATACAGAATTTTACCATTCTGAGCTTTTGCAGTCAATACTTTGTGAAATTCAACAAATGCTCTGGTACCTACTTCTGCATAGAGAATAACAACTGGTAAGTTTTCATTGTTTGTAGGAAATTTATGATCTCCTTTAAATAGATAAGGTCTGGGCCTAAAATGAAAACAAAGCACAAATTTTTAAAAGAAAGTCAACAGCATATCAGACATATAGTATGATACTTCATAATTTCTGCTTATTAAACAATTCATAATATAATCACAGAAAAAAAACAAATTTCCTATAAAGGCTTTGTAGGTATAACTTTTATTAAAGATGGAAAAGAAAGTTGGTTAATCCAAAACTGAATATTAAAAATGCTTTATTTTTTAATAAAGTTATCTTTAAACAATAACACAACCACAAGTTTTCAATGAAATAAAATTTAATTAGAATAACTTTTCATTATAGCTCACATTTCCTGAAAAGTTTCCAAATATTTAAAAAACCATACAAAGGTACTACTTTATACAAAGATTAACAGTACAAAGTATAAACAACTAGTAATGAAATCCTTAAGAACAATCCAAGAAACAGGAGTCCTATGATCTATGTTTATGATCCTTATCATAAACAGGCTTTGACGTCTTATTTGCTGGGGTAGATATATTCAATTTGTCTCACCAGCATTTAATTATGACCACTATCATCAGGAATCCAGGCAGCAGGAGGTGGCCAACAGTGCTGACCTGACCACACTCCCAGGGTCCCAGAATCAGCTAACTATGAATAGGTCTCAAGCAAACCAGTACATCTATTTCAGACAGTGTAAGGACAGTAGAGTATCCATTATAACCTGCATAAGAGTTTAAACCAACCTGCTAAACTTCACTGTTACTGCAAATATTTACTAAGGGCAACAGATGGGCCCCAAAACAATCTACATCCTCAGTAGAAACATTCTAGGTTCACTTTCCCCAAATACAAACATTTGAACCTAAGGTGGTACATATTACTCCAGTTGGAAAACTGCTGTTATGATTTGGATCATCTAGTAGTTGCAGCCTCAATCACCATTATGGCATAACTCAAGGTTGCTCAGGAAGCAGATGAAACATATTAATTTGTACTGATAAAATTAAATAAATTCCTGCTAGATCATATTGACACATGGGTTTGGGGGAGAGAAAATATGTGCTCAGGAGCCAATGATAGGAGTCAGGCACAAATAATGGATCAGAACCAGCCATGTTCACATAACAGAGATGGTGACAAACCCAGCAGCAGGTGAGATTTTCAGTCACAGCTACTAGCCAATTTGGAAAGACTACATGACAGTTTTGAGAGGCTGCTGTGCTGGGGCCAAAGATCTTCCTGTACCTTCCAGAGTCTTAAGCTACTCACTTCCCAGGTATGGGGTTGAGGTTCAACAGCCATAAACAATGTCTCTCATCCCAACACCAACAATTTTACATATTTTCTAACCATTCTCTACTTGCACGCATACTTTCATTGGGAAGAATTAGAGTCAAATGGGACAATGGCATTTAAACAAAAAAACTTACGAAGATCCATTATGTCCCTCACCTTGGCCTGAGTGAGCGGCTATAGGCAGACTTGGCAAGTAATCTCAACTAAGTGGCTATGTTCATGATTTGGAACCATGTTTTTCTAACAAAACAATTTAAGGGGCTGGGCTAAAACAAAAGTTTGGAATACTTAATTAAGCTCCCTTTTGGCTGGGCACCCATATGAGTACTATATCAGTAAACCAACCAGGCCAAACTGAGATTACTGTTGGGGGAAGGAAAGATGCACTATGGCCAGTAATAGTCAGGATGGCATCTTGAATTTTCAAGCCAGCAATGGTCAGGATGGCATCTTGAATTTTCAAAGATGCCATATGCTAGACCTATATAATTTTCCACCTCATTCATCCTGATTATTTCATAGGAGGCAGACAAGAGATAAAAACTGAAGGTGATCACATTCAGAGATCAAATGGCTCTACTGAAATAATATGGACCAGGAAGAGGTGAGCAAGGTAGTCAAATCTTTCATTTATATTCAAGGAAGATATTCCAGTACTGTAAAATCAGACTTATGAATCATAGACAACATGGAATGTTCACACAATACTTAACTATTAACCCAATGCTGTTGGTCTCAGTAAGATCAGGCACATGACTGTCAGGCTGCAGATGATCTAGAAAACCCCAAATGTCAGTTTAATGTTAAGAGCCACAGTGGTATGGCCAGAGTCAGCAGACTAGATTTAGGCAGTGATGGTACAACCTGAAAAGTATTAATAATGGTAGCACCAAGAACAGGGTCAAAGATCTGACATAGTTTGCCACAAGTGGGTGGGATCCTATACAATATGGTCTCCTTCACCACAGGACAAATCAATCATCTCTAACCAGAAGTCACAAGTAAGGTATGCTGTGATAGGTTTCACATTAAACATATGGTCCTTTACTGTGCTGCCTGTCTAATGGTGGATTCAGCAGCACACAGACTAGGTACTAGGCTGGGTGCTGCCTTCTTGCTAAGCAGCCCGCTTCCACTCAGATTTATCAGAAAATAGGCCCAGACTGTTGCCTTTACCGAAGTAAACCATACTGCTGGACTGGTAGTTGCAATTTATTTTTATGGCATATAGCCCCAAAGAGTGATGCCTTTACTCTGCCAGACTGTAGTCTTCCAAGTAGCAGACTAAATCAGGCAGGCAACAACAGCCCAAGAGTCAGTGTAAATGTAGGAAGCTTTATCAAGGGGTCAGGGAGAGGAGGACTGTCTTGAATTGTGACCAATGGAGGGGCCACATAAGCATTTGGTTTTACACAGCTGGTGCTTGGCTGAAAGGCAGCTGCAGCAGCCCAGAATTACCAGGCTTTAACTTAGTTGAACATATTAGTAACCTAGCTCAGGTATTTGGGGAAACTATTGTGAATTGAGGGTCCACTTTACTTCAAGTAGTAGAATGGAGCATTTGGTTTGCCCCAAAGGAGTTGCTACATTTTCACTTATACCTGAGACCATGACAGGACCAAGCAGCTATGCTCTTAAATATACCATCTCCGTTTGACAATGGAGTAGTTTTTAGGGTCCCTTGTCATTGAATCCTAGTTGACCTATGCCCAAATATTAAAGTCAGATGACAGTCATGAGGCTTCCATGGTGTTCAGTTTCTGTAACAGCTTGTTCAGTTTCTGTAACAGCTTAGAGGCAGCTAAAGAGCTGCCTTTTTTTTTTTTTTAAAGGGTGTATTTGGTGGCAGAGTCAGGCAGGTGGCGATGTTGTACTTGGAAACAACTTCTCCAGGTAGTCCAGCAATTATTAGGAGTATAACTGAAGTTGTGATTATCCTCACACCTCTTGGGATTCTTTGTTATTTCTAAACTGCTCCAGAATAGATAGTCCATATGATAGTCCCTGAGAGTCTCCCTCTAGACTTCATGATCACTCACAAGTAAGCACTTAAAATTAAAATACCAAATACATATTAAAATGTGGGAGCTAAAACAATGTACATGCAGTAAGTTTGGGCACCTTTTCCTACAGGAATGTGGGTCAGGGACTATTACAGTAATCAGAAGACTGCTATCAGCCATTAGAAAAGAGGGAGAGTGTGGGGGGCAGTGGTGACAAAAGACCTTTTTCCTCTTTAGCCCATGGGTCCCTTGTCTTTCCTTTCCCAGGAAGCCACGTGTCTGTTGACATCCCATCCTTGTTTCCAAAACTGAAAAGATATCTACAAATCTAAGGTTTGATTTTGCCAGAAGACATGAAGAGACTTGCATCAAAGACGAAGGACATCATTGCTCAAGACACAGCAAGCAGTATGAGCATGTTTGCCTCCTCAGATCCATAGTGAGTGACAAAATATGGACCTAGTTGGCTATCACACACCACAAACCATGGGTGAAAGCCTCACATGAAGAACGCTGGAATTGGGGAACCACTGTTTACAGCAATCAGTAAACAAGCCTGCTTCCTCCCTGATTCCTGAAAAGAAGTGTCCCAATCCTCAAGGCTGCAAGCACAACTCTGAGAAATGACCCAGGCAAAAGGCCTTGTTTTTTGTTGGTCAGATCAAGAAAAAACAAGCAAGGATTCACAAAGCCTATGGCAGATGGTCTCTCCCAAGACCTTAGTTTTTTTTTGACAGGATATATTAGTTTGTATCAAAAAACTAAAATCTGACAGAAAATATAAAACCAGAAGTGAATGGTTTTATTCATTATTAACATTTCTTTTAAAAAATTCAACAAAGAAAAACATGCACTCATACTAATAATTTATAGTTTCTAATAATACTATAAAAGATGGATAACTCCTATATCAATCAGCTTGACCAGCGTAAGATTAATGTGGTTGCCTAATTCACTATATAAAGCTAGAATGATTCTGATAAAATAATTGAATATGTCACAATTTAAATAAATGTATGGCTAATCTCATTTAGTAAAACAGATGCATTAGAACAAAGCAATCCTCATTAGAAAGGAATTTAAAATACCATACTATTAATGAGCAATTTTCTTAGAAATGCAAAGTATAACACTTAAAAATATATCCAAATACACCAATATGTCCAGAGATGAAAAACTTAATATTCATCTTAATAGATGAAAACACTGATAAAGTGATTATTCAGATATTATGACTAGAGACATACCATGTTATCTCATGAAAGAGTTAATGAAGATTTATATTCTTCCTAAATTAACCAATATGTTCAACATAATTTAAATTAAGCCCTGCTAGGATTTGGGGGTGGAGGAGGGCAGAAGGAAGGATTCTAATGTTAATTCAAGAACATCGACACATGCAAAGTACTAAGAAATTTTTGGAAAAACAAAAGGCAGCAGAAATGAAACAAACTGCCCTATCAGATGCTTAATTATACAGCAATAAATACTAAACGAGTATGGCACTGCCAGAAGAAACACATAATTGGAGCTGGGCATGGTGGTGCCCACCTGTAACCCCAGCTTCTCAGGAAGCTGAGGCAGGAGAATTCCAAGTTTGAATATAGCTGGGGCAATTTAGTGAGACCTGTCTCAAAAATGGAGGGTAGGGGAAGACCTGGAGACAGAGTGAAAGAGCACATGCTTAGCACGTGCAAGGCCCTAGATTCAATTCCCAGGGGAAAAAGGGAATAAAAATACATAATGGAACAGAACAAACATCTAGGAAATTAACATCATATAATGAACACAATACATAATAATTGACTACTATCTAAGGGAAAATGTTTTATTGCATCTTTATATTTTGTGAAAATAAATTAGATGAAATAAAATTTTAAAATAACAGGAAAAAGAAAACCACTGGAAAAATATCATTTGTTCCAAAACTAATTCAGAGAATTTACTGAATATAAAAACAATGTAAAATTCATACACAGGAAAAATTTGGCTACTTAATAAAAGCCTTAAGTTTATTAAAATCAATATGAACTATAGAAAAACATTAGAAAAGGTTTATAACAACTAAGCATTAACATGAGTTACTAAATATGATGGTTTATAAGGAGCTATTTCAAGACAAATATTTTTAAAGAGACTATAAAACACAGATTGGTAGGTGTTACTTTGTTAAAAAACTATAAATTAATAATTTACTTCTGATTTATCACTTTTAATTACTTATAAAAAGTAAAATGTCTTGAGCAATACATTACAAAAAGCAATTCCATTTATTTTTTAAATTACTTTTGCTATTCCCAGGCCTTCAGTTTATACAGAGATACATTCTAAATAAATTCATAGTTTCACATGCCTACTTCAAAAAACAATATTTATGTAAACTATACATATCTCATATGTTATGGTATTTTGGTATAATCTGTATTCCAAAATCAAAAGCTAATTCAGACAAAATAATCTCATTTTTCAACATATATCACTTTGTTAAATATACAATGTTTTAGAATATTAAAATTTCTGCTATTTCAACTCACTTCTTTATAAACCACTTCTTTTACTCTTGGCTATTATTTTACCTTGAAGTAGCCTTCTTCAGCAGCTTTTTAATCTCATTAATTTTACAGGTGTGCCTCTCATGGATAACCACAAATGCATTACAACCATCTGGTGGTGACTCATCAGCAGCAATCTAAGATTTCAAAGATGATATTTAGCTACAGTAGTTAATTACAATATGATTTAAAAAACTCACATTACTTTGATTAAAATAACCCATCAACTACTATTAAGTTATTTGTCCAATTAAAGTAAAAAACATCTACATGTAGGTAGAATCTAAAATATTTTAATAAAATCAACTTTATTGTAGGAAATACATGTTTCAAGTTATTGGAAAGATTAAGACTTTTGTTAGAGGGCTGGGGTTGTAGCTCAGTGGTACAGCCTAGCACGTGTTAGGCAGAGTTCAATTCTCAACACCATGTAAAAATAAATAAGTAAAATAAAGGTATTGTGTCCATCTACTAAAACAAAAATTTCTGTGGTGATGTATCTTTATAATTTCCTTATTCCAAAAACTATAAACTTATGTATATATCAATTATAATCAACAATAGTATAACCAATGATAGACTATGGAACCAAGTATTTTAAGTTTTAGATAATTTCAAACCAAAGAAGTTCATATTAAGTAGCTTTATGTACACTGGTAATATGCCTCTTTGTTGAACATAATCTGGGTATTTTTACATACCTGTTGAAACATCTGAATAGTTGGAGAGTATGCCCTTATAGAGAAAGCAAACTTCAAGAGATTGATGTGTAAATTGTCTAAAAACTGTCCAGCTTTCTTCAGAATTAAATTGTAATAAGAATAATCTGATTCTATAAATAGAAAAAAATGTTCATTTTTATATCCAACACTATAGCACATTCCTCATTGCACAGTTAACCTAATGTCAGTCATATTTTAAGTTTGGAAGATTTTAGAAAAAAACAAAAAAAATCAAGCTATTATTAACTCTATTTTTAATCAGTCAGTGATGTCCAATGAATCAACTGTGAATCTTGCCATTAAAATCTATTTTAGAGATGCCACCCATTTCAGACCAACCCAGCCTACCTTAGCAACTGAAAGACATTTCTCATATTTAAAAAAAGCAGAGTTAGGGTAATGCACAGAAGTTCCTTATAGATCAGGGTTCCCTGGTACAGAGGGATCACAAATGGGGGTGGCTGAAACCAGATTATAATACCAGATAATATATTTCTTAGAAATGAGACAACAAAAAAGGGGATAGGAAAGCAGATGTAGAAGAATGCAAGAAAGAAATAGAAAAAATGCTAGACTAAATTACATGTAATATAATAGTAAATAGATACCAATAAAACCAGTAGGAAAAACAGGGCAATACACAAGGGAAAAGTAAATAATGAAACAAAAAGGAGAAGGGAAAAATATTGGGGAGTAAGTGATAGACATAGTAGTCAGGCAAATGCGATCTGCAATAGGAATACTTGTAGTCCCTAAAGCAAAACTAAAGGCAACAGAATAGAATGAATAAAAATTATAATACAAGCAGCCTCCCAAATCAAATAGAAGGAATCTACATACCTACAAAAAGCAAAAGACATGGAATGTCAGCACTGCAACATTGTCTAGTAAAACTATGGGACTCTGAAGTTTAAAATCTTATAGAGTATACATAAAAATGTAATATTCATAGATGAGAAGTTATATATGTATGTGAACAACTCAAGGGCCATTACTCATGAGCCTCAATAAGAGTAAACTTTATATAAACAAGGAATAAACTGTACTGTAATGTCTAATGGTGAATTCTATATATACTAAGCTGCACAAATAAAAGATTAGATTAAGAGGTTAACATTGACAGAAGATTAACTGTAAATGTACATTCTCATGATACAGAAAAATACACCAGTAGCAAAAATGCAATAAAGGGGAAATTAAAATAAACTCAGTGATTCCTCATAATTAGCTAAGAGAAAAAGACTCATTGAAGTCAACAAAGTAGTAGACACTTACATATACTTAACAAAGACTGAGAAAAGACTGTGAATTGAATCACATAATAGCAAAGGGAAGGAACAGTCACTAGTCCTTTACTGCTTACAGTAGGGGACCAACAAATTAAAGAGGCAGTCAAGGACTAGGGTATACACACTGTCATTCCTTTGGTATGAAATGCAGGAGGGGAGGACAGTGCATGCTTGGTAAAACACTGCTCATCAAGTTTCAGTTTAATATCCTTGTTTGGAAAGATTTTCCACTCATCTCCTAAGGCGAGCTCACGTTAAACACTCTGATAGAACTTTAAACCATCTTTAGATCACTGCTCTAAACTATAAAAATTTACATAGTTGTTTAAGCCTATACACAATTCAGGCTATAAACTGAAAGCAGGGATCTTTTGTTGCCTTTCAATTCTTCATTTCCACTCCTGACACACAGAATATGTATTCAATAAATTTCTTTTATATTTAATAAGTGAAGAGGGTCTCTTCATTATAGACAATATTTTCCTAGTCTAGTAATTTTAATTAGCTGACATATGAGAATAGGTGTACTCTTCATTCCTACTTCCTCAACAAACTGTAGGTAAACTGTGGAGAACTATAACGAGTTATGGTGAGTTTTCCCCCTAAGAATCTGAAAAAAATGCAAGATAGATTCATCTTCAATAGTAAAAGCAACACATAACACTTCAGAAATGCTATTTAAAAGTGATCTTTAAAAGAGATGATAGCTAGAAGGACAGGAAAAAAATTTAATAACATAACTATAATATGACTATACCAGTTGGGCCTGGTTATCCAGGGACACAGACAGAAGTCAATAGAAACAAATGTGAGTACTGCCTGATCACATACATTAAATTTGTCAAGGTCGTCCCTAATGTAGTGATGGTTACAGAATCTCAAAGTTTTAGAAAGTGAAATTCTGTACTTCTAGAAGTAAAATCATTTCTTATGAAACAAATGCCTTGGGCTATTTTAGGTGTTGTTTTTAACTAAATTCATTCTCACCAACTAACCTGATGGTAATTTTTTTGCCTTTTCAATAATTTCTTCCTTTATCTTCAAACTCACCTTTTACTTGATTGCTGTCACTGGCACCTAGTATACAAAATCATGCTAACACTTAAAAATAGCAGTAGCCTACACAGCTCCTAACTCATCTTATTCCTTTCAGTCAAATATCTTGAAGGACTCAAAAAAGTTACCTCTACTTTCTCAACTTCAACTCATACCTTACCCTACTGTAATATTGATTACTATACCAGTGAAATGGTTCTCAAAGTCATTAATAATTTGTTAAAAAGTAGGTAGCACTTAATATTCATATACTTGATTGGCTAATTTTGAAAACTGATCACTTTCCATTTAATATTCTCCTGGCTCTCATGACATCACACTTAAGCATCCACCTATCTCCCCAGTCTCTTATGTGTTCTTCCTCACACCATCGCTTAAACATTGGTGTTCTTCAGGATCCTGCTTCTGGGTCTCATTGTACTCTCATTCTATGTCTCCTACCTATGACTTCAATTACCTCTTTACATTGACAACTCCCAAATTTTATCCTAGGTTATTTTTTACCTAAATCTGTCTCACAGGTCAGCTTACTGGATATCTCCCCTGGATATTCCAAAAGTACTTCAAATAGGACACATCCAAACTGCAGTCATCTTCCTATATGAAACCTGGTTCTTGGGTACAGTAACCCAAGAAGTTGTATTTTCTGAAATCTCCCCTCCCACATAATATATGAACACTTTACTTGTATAGAAACTTAAAATTTTCAAGGACTTTGATAACTGTACTCTTAAATACTGTGCATAAAGAAGTACAAATAAACAGGGACTTTGGGTATCAGATAAATCTTGGCTAACATTTTAATTCACCAGAGAAAACTAAAAAGGTTGACTAATATCCTGCCTCTTGAATTTTAAGGTATCAATACATACATGTGTGTTTGAAATACAGTACAGATTCCCATTTGTTCATGATCTGCCATCAGATTGTCCAAGTGTTTTGCTTTGTTTAGGTATAAAAATACGTGGATATAGCGAGACAACATAAGAGTTCCAAAGTGACAAGATTTTAAAATTGGTTCTCCAATAAAAAAAATAGCACTGGATAAGGTCAAAGCACATACTGAGAACAGATTTAGGATATATACACTGAGGATTTTAGGTGAGAAAAAAAATTGATATTGGACTTTTTACAACTATCGTGAAAACCTGGCATATAAATCTAGTCTATTTGTACCTGATTACAACAACTAAAGTTACTACAACAAATGCAAAAACAAAATTTTCCACATGATCTGGAAGATTACTAAGTAGCTAAATTTCTCCACACATTCCACTTCATTTCTAGTACTCTTATGTTCCCTACCACCAAAACTATATCGTTGTTATAATTTGGATGTAAGGAGTTCCCCAAAAGCTCATGAGTGAGACAATGCAAGAAGGTTTAGAGGAGAAATGATTGCGTTATGAGAGCCTTAACCCAATCAGTAAATTAATCCCAAGTGGTAACTGAAGTGGTACTAAAGTAGTAACTGAAGGCAGGTAGGGTGTGGCTGGAGGAAATGGGTCCCTGAGGGCATAACTCTGGGGTATTATTTTGTGTCTGGTGAGTAGGAGTCTATTCTCTCTGCTTCCTCATCATCATGTAATCACACTCTTCTGCCATTTTGTTCAGCCTCACCTTGAGCCCCAAGGAATGGAGCCGGCTATGGACTGAGACCTCTGAAACCATGAGCCCCAAATAAACATTTCCTCCTCTAAAATAGTTCTGGTCTTTTAGTCACAGCATCAAGACAGTGGACTAAAACAATCTTTCAAACTCAACTCCAGAATTCACCATTGGAAATGTCCTGCTCTCAGAAATATTGGCGAATGCCTTTTCAAATGTGCTCTCATTTTATACATACCCCCGTTAAAGTTCTTATTACCTAAAAGCACACTTCACATTCTTGCTGTCCCAAGAACACAGACCATATTTACTCATCTCTGTATTACCACATTGTCTAGCATCTTTTATGACTAAAATAAAGATTAAATAATTAAATCTTTCAGGAAAACATTTTGAAAGAGAAAGTTACTTATTTTTAAAATATTTCAGTTTAAAAGATCATTAAAAGCATGCCTGATCTATTTTAAAGATCTTATTAAATCATAAAATTTTTAAGCTTCAAGCCTGCTTGAGTGAAACACGCAAATGAACATTTAAACCATCTGAAACTATAATATATATATATATATATATATATATATACATACACACACAGAGGAATAAAAATCACAAACTACTTAATCACAGAGTAAAATGTTCTCTGTCAAATTGGCTCAACATTTTACTCTCAAGGGATTCCATGTTCATGCCATCTATCAAGCAAATAATCTTCCTTTAGAATAACCACCTTTAGCTTCTGCTGCTAAAACCAAATCTGGCATCTTTAATCTTTTGGCCTTCCCTAAGAAGCACAATAAACACTTCTTAGTTCTGAAAAAGACATGATTGCAGATATACTCTCAGATATATGTAAAAAACTATTTTATAATGAAATGAAAATACTGATTGCCTGACTTTTTGAGAGAAAGTATTAAAAATCTCTTTAAGAACAAAAACACCCCAGAAATAAAAATACAGTATTACAGGTCAGTATACATTTGTCCAAAATCATACAGTTACATCATCAATAGTGGAGATTAATGTCAACTATGGACTCTGGATAATAATCATGTGCTACTTCAGGTCCATCAACTGTAACAAACATATAATTGATGTACACTGGGTGGGAGATGCTGATAATTAGGGAGACTATACATGTGTGAGGGTAGGGAGTATACAGGAAATCTACTTTCTGCCCACTTTTGCTGTAAACTTCAAACTGCTCTAAAAGTAAGGTATCAAAAAAAGAAAAAAAAGTACTATTACTAGATGCAAAGCTAATAGTATTTCAAAGAAAAGTAGGTAAAAAAGCATAACTTGATTCTTCTTGATTACAATGCAATATCCAAAATTTACTGAGTTTTCTTATAATAAAGTAATAAGCTTTATATTTTTGGAAATGGATGACAGGAATAGCTTCCATTAAAATACCTTCCCAAATATAATGTTCAGATTCACTAGCCTAATTAGGCATTCACACTTAATTGTTACCATTAAATAAACATATCCAATGTGTGCTTATAAATACAAATTTTGTAAGTTAAGTTGCACAGCACCTACCTGTTTTCTTATAAATTGCTAATTCTTGTACAGTTTCCAAAAACTGCCAAAATTTTTCATTACTTTCTTCTGCCATAAATTCACTATTAAAAAAAGTAATCAGTTAATAGATAGAAAAGTAAAATGATTTAAATACTATGAACTACACTGTAGAACAAAAGCATTTTATGACAATCCTCCAAAAACTAATGCTGAATTACTAATGTCCATTTATTGTAACAAAACAAATGGATGATTCTTAACTGAGGTATCTCTCTCAATTATACATGTATAATCATAGCAGGAAATGACTGCCTAAAAGATTACTTTTGGCTTTTCCTTACTAGACAAAAATGGCTAATTTATCACTCCATAAGAAATACCACTAACAAGTAATGGCAATGAAGACAGAATTATATAAAGGAAAATAACAATATAGATACACACTCAGATCACCTGTTTTTCATCAACAAAAACTGTATTTTGGATTGCTTTTTTATTCTTTTTAGTTATATATGATAGTAGAATATATTTGGACATATTATACATACATGGAGTGTAACTTCCCATTCTTGTGGCTGTACATGATGTGGAGTTACACTGTGTATTATATACAAACATAGGAAAATTATGAAAAATTGGTTTATAAACACAACATAAAAGGCATTTTTCTATTTTATTTAACTACTTATTTGTATGGGGAGCAGAAAAAGACCTTAGTTTAAAAAAAATAGGAAACTGGTATATTGCACTAGGTCTTTAGCCTTAAAACCCAAAGATGATGCCACTTTTACAGAGTATAAGAAAATGGCCAAAGTCACTTAAAATCTTTTAGAAATAATGAAAGATTTAGTCCTGAGTAGAACAAAAGAAATAGCCACCAAACAGACGTTACAGATCCTTTGTTACTGTCCCCTTTATCTTTCTCGCCTGCCTTGGTAAATTTTAACTAATGCTAATATAAATGGAGGCTACTGAGGACATCCAAGACTTTCTTATGTGTACAGAACAGGAAATGGAGGTGACAAAGACTTATTAATTCATCAACATAAATATGACAAGGACAGCAATTTAAAGTAATAAGGAACTTCAAAACAACAATTGCTATTAATGATGCTCAACAGGCTTAAAGAAAATCTAGAAGAGGAAACACTAAATAGGATAAGACCTGAAAAGGCACAAAATCTTAAATAGGGAGCAACACTTAATATTCAATTGATGTGTTCAAACACCTTAAATATACTCATATACAAGTTGAGCATCTTTTATGTGAAATGCTTGGAATCATTAAACATTTTGAATTTTTCCATATTTTGGAATATTTGCATATACAGAATACTACATTTTGGAGATGGGACCCAAGATTAAACATACATTTTACATACACATAACCTGAAAGCAATTTTACATCATTTTTAGTGCACCTGCATTTTGATTCACTAGGTCAGGTGTATGACTAGGTCACTAGGGCAGTGCATAACCTTCCACTTGTGAAGTCATATCAGCATTCAAAAACTTTTGGATTGTTAAGCATTTTGCATTTCAGATTTGGAATACTCAACTTGTACTGTTTAACTACAGATAAAAGTATGATTCTTCAAAGTGATCACTTAAGTACTCACACTTACTCCATTATACCACTGGCGCTAAGCACTTCTGGAATTTCCTTCTCTACGCCAGGTTTCAGCTGAAATGGTTGAGTGATCACATCCTAATCTATTCAGTACAAGGTTGTCATGTCACACTCTTGGCCTCTCTAGAGCACATGCTCCCACACTGAATTTTCTAAGTTGAACATACTCTAAAACATGAAAGGGCTGAGAAACTTCCAGATCAAGTGTTAGCTCCTTTTCCTAAATATTTTTTTCCTAATCTCATTTCTTTCACAGCAGCAAGGCAGAAACCAGGTGGTACCTTGCTTGAAAATCATCTTAACCAAGTTCATTGTTTTCTTTCCTTCAAACTATAAGTTAGCCAGTACTGTCACTATGTAACAAGTGTCACCTTCTAAGTTTTTTCTAGTTCTAACATGTCCCACACTTCTGAGCCCTTGCCAGGAGTGCCTTCAATGATACTTTTCAGATCATGTATTTTCTGAGATGACAGCACCTATTTCTAACACATTCCTTAACCATTTTCTAAGACCTCACCAGACTCTCCCTTGCTATTCATGTTTTGGCAAATAGGCTGCTTAAACTCTCTAGCATGTTGCTCAAAATTCTAGCACTGCCCAATTCCACAGTTACTTCAACAATTTTAGGTTATCTGTTATAGCAACATCCTATTTTGGGGCACCAAAATTTATATTAGTTTTTTAGAGCTGCTGTAACAAGTTACCAGAAACTTAGTTGCCCAAAACAAAATATATTCTCAAGATTCTGGGGCTCAGAAGTTCAAAATCAAGGTGTTGGCAGTCTTTAATTCCTCTGAAGGCTCTAGGAGAGACATTTTTCTTGCTTCAAGGTTAGTGCTTCAGGTGCTCAGTGACTTTAGGCTGACTTCATCTTCACATGGCCTTTTCCCAAATTCATCTGTTGTTTATAATGACATTGGATTTGGGGCCCATCAAATAACCCATGCTGACCCTTAATTACAACTGCAAAGATCTTTTATACAAACAAGGTGACATTCACAGGTTTGAGAGTTAGGACATGAACATATCCTTTTGATGATCGTCCTTCAGCCCACTACAAGCAATGAAGATAATAAATCAGACTAGAGCTAGATAGTGAAGGACGTTAAGTATATCCTACAGATCTGACTCTTGAGACAAGTAGGCACTGCAATTAGCAATCTAAGGTTGGAAGAATTTAGACTAATTTGTAATCAAGTGTGTAATCAAATCCAGGCTCAAGTTCTGGGAAAAACTGTGGAGAGAGGAAGGGGCATATTTTAATATCATTTACCCAATAAAACTTAGTAAATGCAATGCAATCCAAATAAATGCAATGCAATCTGACATGATGAAGTCTCTTTTCAGGTCCACATACTGCTACTTTGGTTAAAGACAATGTCATGCTGGCTGAAGAAAGAACTCTTGAGTTTCACTGAGGTATTAAAGGGCAAAATTCGGTAGGATCGTTTTGTTCTTGCAGGGTAACTGATTTCAGTGGAAGAGAAGGAAAATAAAATATGTAGAAGCTGTCTTCCCCACAGCAAACCCAGGAGGTGATCGAATGATCAATTATGAACTAGGTGCTTTTCAGTACCATCTGAACTCAACTGTCTCCCTCTGTCAAAGTGCTTGCATTAAATGCCACATTCCGCTGCCCATTCTTTTCCTCTTTCGTAAATGCGAATAAAAGCCATAAGAATTAATCCAGGGCAGGTAAGTTTTTAAAATCACAGTTAGAGTACGCCCCGAGCGGGAAAGGAGTTGCAGGCGAGCACTGCGGGGGAGCGGCGGGGCTGCGCTCAGGCGCGGGAGAGGCGGTGATGCTCCGGGCGCCAGGCACCACGAGAGGCGCCTAGTGGGAACCGCGGCTGCCAACGCGGAGGCGCCGGGTCTGCGGGGCCGGGACGCCCCCGCGCGCTGCCCGCCCGCCCCCGCGCAGGGCTCGGCCGAGGCCCCGGCCCGCACCCACCTCGCCTCCAGCAGCAGCGGTGTCTCCGGCCACTTGGCGGCCAAGTGAGCCGTCACCGCCTTGGACGCTGAGGCCGTGCCGGCGCCCAGCAACCAGAGCCACAGCACCGCGGAGACAAGGAGCAGCCGCACCGCGGTGGCGGCCTTCGCCGGAGTCATGGCGCGCACAGGCAAACCGGACCCCTCGGACCCGCGCCCACAGCCGCCACGCCACAGCCGGCTCCTCCCGGCGCGTGGCCGCCCACTTCCGGCGGGAGGAGCGGGAGTCGGTTACTCGGCGGGAGCCCGCGCATGCGTGCCGGGGGGCGCCGGCAGGGAGCCCCCGCGAGCCCACGCGGCCGGATGCTCCGGGACACGTCCGCTCGGCCGGGCGGTGCCGGCGCCGGGTTCTGCGACCTGGGCGGGGAGGCGAGCTCCCAGACCCGGCCAGGCCGCCTGCAGAGGCGACATCGGGCGAAGCCGGGACCCCCGCACGGTGGCCGCCTCTTGTCTGGGAGGAACGCGAGGCCCTGGGATTGCCTGCGGAGTCCTCAGCTTTACTGTGGATGAGAAGCTGCTGGGAGAGCTTTTAAAAGGCCGCCGCCCAGCCCACTCCACGTGGTCTCGGGAGGGGCGAGATTCGGCCTGGTTGGTATTTTTCGGCCGCAGGTGACTCCAGGCTGCGGTCGTGGTAGAGAACCGGTGATTTACCAGTGGCTCTCAATCTTGAGCTGCCCGCTGGCCTGCTGAGACCGCGTGCTGTGCCTCGCTCCTGTGTTTCTGATACGGTAGATGCGGTGTGCGGGTCCCGAGAATTTGCATTTTATTTCCAGTTCCCAGGTGATGCTGACACTGCTGTCTGGATGCTAAAGTGTAGTCCAGCATAGGCATTGCCTTAGGAGCATCTCTGATCCGCACAAAACTGCCGAATCAGAATCTAGTTGAGGCACTGCTTTAAAGGATTACAAGTGAAAGTCATAGAAAAGTGCATATAAGTGATCGGTATTTTGCTAGGGTAAGGTATATGGTAAAAAAGAAATAGGAAAAATAGTTTAGTGGATGCACTAATACATTGCTTCCCCTTACTCCTTTACCTTATAGAGAAACTGGATCTCTTTAAAGTTGTCAAACTTTTTATTTTTCTCTCATTTATTTAGTCTATACCCTTCCTTAGAAGAATCTGCTCTGGAAATTCTGCTCCTACATAATTCACTTCCAAAATTTAGACTTCTTTTCCTGATTTCTCCTACACAGTGCAATCTATGCCTCCTTTAAATTCCCGTAAGCTCTTTAATTGCCATATAGCACTTACAGTCTCATTTTAAAATTTGAATACAGCAGGTATTTGTCCTACTAGATATGGTATACTCCCTGAGGACTTATGCCGTATTCAATTTTGGTATCCCCTTGCAGTACCTCGCACAAGACTATATATGTTATTGGAGAATCAGTAAACATTGAAGAGTCTTTGTTTTATTGATAGGTAGGTAGAAAGCTAAGGCAAATAAGCCTCATTTCTATCCAAGGTACCTGACAGACTATACCATGAATCTTCCCAAGTATTCAATCTAATTATTTTCTAATTTTCACTTGATTTTGGACTGAATTTTTATTGAAACTGTGGGCTAGAAGAAGTAAAATATTAACAGGGAATGTCTTAAATGCCACCATATCTCAGGGATTGCAAATCCTTAAGGAATGACTTGTCATAGAGAAGCCACATAAAGTACACGATTAACACTAATGAAATAAGTTAATATACAGTTCAGCATGAGTTTAGAAGAGCAAAACTGCTACACTGTCTTTTTAAAAGAATGTAATTAATGAGCCATTTATTCACATAATTGCCATACATTTTTATATTACATAATAGTTTTAGAGAAATTAAGTTAGCTTGAAACATTCCTCACATTGGTCATCGCCAGGCTTGCTTCCTTATCTGCAGAGCAACAGAATAAGACCAGATGATGTTTAAGTTTCCTTCTTTATGTAATACATGAGTGCAGATAGAAAAACCAAAATGCAGAACTAACTCAACAAAGGCCACTGTAGGCAGTGGAGCAGAGTAGTATTCTGAAATCTATTATCAATAACCCAATGGCCATGACCAGATTGGCCATGACCTGTATGTACTTCAGACATAATGGTACTTCAGTAATTTTTTTTGCAAAATACAATTCAAAGTTATTCACTTCAGGTTAATATGAATGAAAATGATGATGATAGTACTTTTCATTGTGTGTGGAAAAGTGATTGCTGAGTGCTTTATAATAATCTTGTGTTGAGTAGAGTAAGTCATGAAATTCCTTTTTAGGCACAAAATGGGATATATGTTTAATAGTATATTTTATGTGGCTATATTACTTAATAATGGTTGTGAGGATAAAGTTCCTGCCAAAATATCTTGTTATATAATAAAAGCTTAATTTTGCAAGCCTATTAATAAAGTCCTATCACTGAAATGACTTTTAAAAAATATTATTCTCTAGGTTTTCCAGATTTCCTTTATTATAAGAAAGACCTGATTCTGGGGAAGATGGTGGAAATGAGCTAGGCAGCAGTACTAGATCTCCTCACAACTCAGAAAGGAGGCAGTGAAGGAAATGCAAAATTGAGAGGTAGGTGATGAAATAAATGTACTAAGACTTGATATCACATAGTCTGAGACCTGCAGAGACTGGAAGATAGGGTACCAGAGTAGAAAACAAATGCAAAGTGCCCTAAACCCCTCAACCCAAAAAATGGTGGACAAAGCGGGAAAGGCATCAGAGAAACTGGGGAGCAGACATTCTCTCAAACTCACCCACTTAAAAATTGGTGGAAAGGGAGACAAAACTTTAAGGGCAGCAGTAACAGAAAGCTCCTTAAAATAGTGCAAACAGCTTAAAACCAGATTGTTAAAGAAAAGCTGAGCTGGGGGTCCACAGCCATCTTGTGGAGCCATCAACTGACCAGTCACCTTCCTAAATCGGCATTTTCTCCGTTTTCACACACACAGATAGCAGCAAACTAAACCAGAGGGATGTCCCCTGCAGTGGGAACTCAAAATCTGGCCAGAAAGAAGGACTACTACTCTCTAAATTGCTGAAACTGCCCTCATCCTCCTCACTCACCAGGAACCACAGGAACAGCACGCTGGAGGGGACTGGTGCTGGGGAAGTGCAGGAAGCCCTGATAGGCATCTGTGATCCCCTGGAAAGCTCTGTGCAGAGTCCTCTCACTTACTCAGACAGATAACAAAGAAGCAGCTTTGGCACTAAACAAAGGAAAGCAGTTTCATCAGGCCCCTAACCACTCACTCTGGGGAGAGGCACTGTAGGAAGACTAGGGACATTCCCCCAGGATCCATATTGCAGGGCTGGGATTGCAGAGCCTACCCAAGGGAAGCTGCCATGAATATCCAGTGGCATAGAGACCCAGTGGAAAATTGCCTGAGGCTAAGCAGCAGATGGGGCTGATATCAGCTCTATCATAACTGGCAAGTGACAGGTCATTGTTTGGGATAATTGTGGGTCCTTACATCAGGAATCAGTGCACACCATTCACAACCTGGGCAGTGGAAACTAGAGTCCAGGTGAACCACTGAAGTCCTTTTACTACCAAACCTCAGAGAACTGCGTTGGCCAGGGGAATACTTCTGCACCACGTATCACCAGAGTTCCTGCACCCACAGCCAGCCACCAGGACCTTTACTACTGTGAAAAAGAACCAGTAGAGGGGAACAGATACAGAGTACATCAGCCATCATAAGGACACTCCAGAGCCTACATCCTGAACTACTACACACAAGAGAAACTGCACCAACCAAGCAGTCAGCTACAGGCCCATGAACTGATAAACAAGAAGTTGCTGGTAGGACAATCATAGCAACTAGGATATTGGCTCCTATCCTCCACGGACTCAGGAGAGATCCATGGCCAAGACTGATAGACATCTGCGAAATGTCCAAACCCCAATGAAATACAAATCAAGATTCAACAAGAATTTTCTTCACCTGGACATGGTAAACTATAAACAACTTTAACATCAACTTTGATCATCCAAATAACTCAATTTGAATGATAATTGTTAGCCCAATTGACAACTCAATGTACTTTCAACCCATTTGAATGTATTTCATTTAATGGTTTAAAGGATTAATTGGAATCAGTTTCCTATCTTTGCTTTCCTACCTCTAGTTTATATTTGCTTCTCTTATCCCCTGCTTACCCCCAGACTATCTGCTACAACCTCAAATAATACCCATTCATATCTGTATCCTTTCTCCTTTGTATAAATCACCCTTTATAACTTCTTCCTCTCCCATTCTCCAATCTTACTCCTACCCCCTTTAAATCCTCACTTAAGGGCCTAGTACATTTACTAAATTTAACAACTATTTTTTTGACCTATTTCAGACCTTCATTATAGGTATATACCTGAACTTGAAGAATGGCAGATATCAACTGCAACAAATTTTTGTTCTTATAAGGTTGAATGGAACAAAGTCTGACCCAGAAGTAACTAGAGTAAATAGGGATCAAAAGTGGGACTGATATTGAGATCAGCAGAGATCACACAGTTAATTAAAATATTATTATCTGAACATTCACCCACACAGGACTGTTAAGAAAAAGAAGCTCACAAAGTAATCCTTCACTTAAAAGAAGTTAGAACCATACTGACAGATGGGTAAACATACAAACAATATGAAAAAACAAGGGAACAAAACAAATACAAGGTGAAAAGGCAAATATCACCACAGACACTATTGATACTCAAAGGATTATCAGAAAATATTTTTGAAAATGTTTACTCCAATAAACTAGAAAATCTTGAAGACATTAACACATTCCTAGAGATATATGAACAACCCAAATTGAACGAGGAAGATGTAGAAAACTCAAACGGATCAATTTCAAGAAATGAAATTGAAGAAGCCATTGAAAGCTTATCGAGAAAGAAAATCCCAGGACTGGATGGGTTCTCAGCCAAGTTCTACCAGTCCTTTAAAGAAGAACTAATACCAGTCCTCCTCAAATTATTATATGGTATAGAAATGGAGGGAACACTGCCAAACTCCTTCTATGAAGCCAATATCACCCTGATGCCAAAATCATTCAAAGACACAAGGAAAGAAAAATTTAGACCAACATTCTTGATGAGCATAGATGCAAAAATTCTTAACGAACTGCTGGTGAATCACGTACAAAAAAACATTAGAAGATAGTGCACTGTGATGATCAAGTGGGTTTCATCTGAGGGATGCAAGGGTGGTTCAACATACAGAAATCAATAATGTAATTCACCACATAAATAGACTTGAAGACAAGAATTGAACAGTTATCTCAATAGATACATAAAAAAGCTTTTGACAAAATACAGCATCCATTCATGTTTAAAACACTAGAAAAACCAGGGATAAAAGGAACATACCCCAACATTGTAAAGGCTATGTATGACAAACCCAAGACCAACATTATTCTGAATGTAGAAAAACCAAAAGCATTCCCTCTAAAAACAGTAACAAGGATACCCACTTACATCACTCCTATTCAACATACTCCTTGAAACTATAGCCAAGCAATTATGCCAGAGATGGGAATTAAATGGATACAAATAGGAAAATAACAGCTCAAATTATCTGTATGCAAGCAACATAACATTCTATCTTTAAAAGACTCAAAAACTCCACTAGAATACTTAGAGAACTTATAAATGAATTCAACAAAGTAGCAGGATATAAGATCAATACCCATATATCAGTTGTGTTCCTATACTCCACTGATGAATCTGCTGAAAAAGAATTAGAAAAACTATCCTATTCACAATAGCCTCAAAAAAAGAAAAAACAAACTTGGGAATCAACCTAACAACAGCAACAACAACTAAAACTGTAGAACACTAAAGAATGAAATTTTGAAGAAGACCTTAGGAGCCGGAAAGGCCTTCCATGTTCTTGGATAGGCAGAATTAATATTGTCAAAATGCTCATACTCCCAAAAGTGCTGTACAGATTCAATGCGATTCCCATCAAAATTCCAGTTATGTTCTTAATAGAAATAGAAAAGGCAGTTATGAAATTCATTTGGAAAAATAAGAGACCCAGAATTGCTGAAGCAACCCTTAGTGAGAAAAGTGAAGCAGGAGGCATCCCAATTCCAGACATTAAATTATACTACAGAGATATAGTAACAAATGCAACATGATACTAGCACTAAAGCAGACACGAAGACTAATGGAATAGAATAGAAGACACAGAGGCAGACTCAAATAAATACAGTTATGTCCCACTTGACAAAGGTGCCAAAATCATACATAGGAGAAAAGACAAATGTGCTGGGAAAACTTGAAATCCACATGCAGTAGAATGAAATTTAACCAATATCTCTTAACCTGCACAAAACTCAAAGACCTAGGAATTAGACTGGAGACCCTGCATCTGCTAGAAGAAAGCATAGGCCTAATATTCCAACATATTGGCTCAGAAACTGACTTCCTTAATATGTCTCCTAAAGTGCAAGAATTATAATCAAAAACTGGCAAATGGAATGGCATCAAATTAAAAAGCTTCTTTACAGCAAAGGAAGCAATCACAAGCTTAGGAGAAAGCCAACAGAATTGGAGAAAAATCTTTGCCACCTGAACTTCAAATAGGGCATAAATATTCAATGTATACAAAGAATCAAAAACACTTAATACTCCCCCCATCAAAGAACCCAGTCAATAAATGGGCAAATAAACTAAACAGATACTTTTCAAAAGAAGAAATGTGGGCTGGGATTGTGGTTCAGTGGTAGAGCACTTACCTAGCATGTGTGAAGCATTCGGTTTGATTCTCAGGACCACATAAATAAAATAAAGATATTGTATCCATCTACAGCTAACAATATTTAAAAAAAGAAAAAGAAATTTGAATGGTCAACAAATATATAAAAAATGTTCAACATCTTTAGGAATTAGAGAAATGTAAATTAAAACTTCACTGAGATTTATTTCATCTTCCTCCAGTCAGAATGGCAATTATTAACAATACAAATGACAGTAAATGTTGGTGAGCAGGTGGGGAAAAGGGTACATTCATGCATGGTAGGTGGGTCTGCAAATTGGTATAACCACTCTGGAAAGTAGTATGGAGATTGTTCAAAAAACTGGGAATGGAACTACCATATGACCCAGCTATCCCACTCCTTGGTATATATCCAAAGGATTTAAAATCAACATACTATAGTGACAAAGCTACATCAATGTTTATAGCAGCACAATTCACAATAGTCAAGCTATGGAGCCAACCTACGTGCCCTTAAACAGAAGAATGGATAAAAAAAATGTGATATATATACACACAATGGGGTATTACTCAGTTATAAATAACAATGACTTTATGACATTTGCTGGAAAATGGATGGATCTGGAGATTATCATGCTAAGTGAAATAAACCCATCCTAAAAACCAAAAGTTGCATATTTTCTCTGATATGTGGAAAGCTGACCCACAATAAGCCAGGGGTGGGGCATGGAATAAAAAAAAAAGAAGTTCAGTGGGGAATGAAAGAAAAGAAGAGGAATGGGAAAAGCAAAGCAGTAGAATGAATCTGACCTAATTTTTTACGTACATATGTGAATATACATATGCATATATGAATATGCAGTGAATCTTACCATCATGTACATCCGTAAGAAATTAATTTTAAAAAAACTATGGGTAAATGACAGAAAGATCAGTAGAGTAGAGGGATGAGAGCAGGGTTGAGGGAGAGGAGGAGAAGGAGAAGTACTGGGGACTGAATTAGTACAAGATATATTCCATGCTTTTATAATTATGTCAAAATGGATTCTACTTGTATGACTAAAATAAACTATTCAAAAAAGAAACAAACAAACAAAGAATAACTCACAGGGCATGGTAGCCCATGCCTGTAATCCCAGCAGCTTGGGAGGCTAAGGCAGGAGGATTGCAGTTTTGAAGCCAGCCTCTGCAACTTAGCGAGACTGTAAGCAACCTAGTGAGACCCTGTATCAAAATGAAAAATGAAAAGGGCTGGGATGTGTCTCAGTGGTTAAGCATCCCTGGATTCAATCCTTGGTAGCCAGAAAAACAAAACAAAACAAAAAAACCACCCAATTCTCATTTTCATTTTTTATTTGAATATTTTAAAAACACTAAAGTGTCCTATTCTTCATTCCAGATGAGAAGAAGTTATGAACTTGTGTATTTATTATACTTCTAGGCAAGATTATACCAAATCATAATCAAATCAGTAACTTTTTTAAATTCAAGGGTCAACAAATTAAGTTCTCATATTTTGTTTTAAATTCCTTACAAATGCCTAACTTCATGTTTGTTTGATAAAGATTTTGTAGTGTGTTGTAGCATAGTAACTTTCAAATATCAAATGAAAGATGTGACAAATATAATAATTTTTAAACAAAACACTGAATAATATAAGAACATGAAATTTACTATTTATCAACTGTCTTCTATATTTACATGCATGGTTATATGGTCAAAGTATTTTTTAATGGTAGTAAAATACAAATAACATAAAACTTACTCTTTCAACCATTTTTAAATGTACAGTTCATTTTAAAGTGTCAAATACACTCACATTGTTTTTCAATCTCTAGAAATGTTCATCTTGTGAAACTCAAACTCTTTACCCATTAAATGATGCCCATTATCTCTCCTCTGCACAGCCCCTCATTCTACTTTCTGCTTTTGTGAATTTGGCTAATCTAGATACTCATACAAATAGAATCATACTGTATTTGTCTTTTTTGTGACTGGTTTATTTAGCATAATGTCCTAATGGTTCATCCATATTGTAGCATATGTCAGAATTGCTTTCCTTTTAAAGGAACGTATATACCACATATTGTTTATCTGTTCCTCTGTCCGTGGACATTGAAATTTCTTCCACATTATAGTCATCATGAGTAATGTTGCTATGAGTAAAAGTGAACAAATAGTTCTTCAAGTGCCTGCTTTCAACTCTTTGGGGTATCTACCCTCCAGTGTAATTTCTGGATCATATGGTAATTCTGTTTTTAGTTTTTTTGAGGAGCTGCCATACTGTTGTTCATAGTAGCTCCATCATTTTACATTTCTGCCAATATTAAGTACACAAGTGTTCAATTTCTCCATATCCTCACTGTGTTAGTCAGTTTTCTGTTGCTGTGACAAAATGCCTAGTAAGATAAATTTAAAGAAATAAAGATTTATTTTGGTTCATGATGTCAGAGATTTCTGTCCATGACCAGCTATTGCTTTCAGGTCTATGTTGAGGCAGAAACATCAAAATGGAAGGGCATGGTGGAGGAAAGATGCTTACCTGTTACAGGCAGGAAGTAGTGGGGGGGGGGAGGAAAGGGCTGGGACAAGAGGAGCCCCTAAGGGCATGCTCCAAGGACCCATGCCATTAAATTGGGTCCCACCTCCTACCATTTCTATTACCTCCCAATGATGCCATCAGCTATGAATCCATAAAGGAACTAATCCATTGATGAGGTCAGAGCCCTTAGGATCTAATCACTTCATTTTAAATATTTTTATAGGTACATTATAGTTTTATATAATGGTGGGATTTGTTGTTACATGAAGAACCCTACTTTTGAATATTGCTGCATTAGGGACCAAGCCTTCAGTGCTTGAGCTTTTGCAGAATATTCCAGATCCAAATTATAACACCCCCAATACTTACTTTTTTTTTATCAGTAGCCATCTTAATGGGAGTGAAATGTTACCGTGGTTTTGACTTGCATCTCCCTAATTGGTCAAAGTAGTTTTGAAACACAGGTTTTAGAACTAGTTTTAGAGCTAATTTATGAGCTATTCAAGACAATAACTCCGTAACTGCATAGGTAGAAGAAAATCTCCTTCGTCCCTCTTCACTCAGTTTAATTCTATCTCATGTAAAAGATTGACTTGAGTAGACAGTATTAACAGCTTCTAAAGTGTGGCTTAAACTAGTAAAAGATTTTTTTTTTAATCTTGAACTGAAAATAAGCAATCTAGGGTTGTTGTGGCAGCTCAGAGGTGTTCAATCTTTTGTTCTTTTTGTCTGAAATGCATAGATTTTAACCTCACCATCACAGATGACTCCTGGTCTCCAGGCATTTTTAATATATTCCTGGCAGTACGAGGAGGAAAGGAAAGAGCAAGGACAAAAGACAAAACCTGGCTGCTGACTGAGTTCGCTGTATTTAATAAACTTCCCCTGAAATCCCATCAAAGAACTGGCTATCAACCATTCTCTATCCTGTGACTACCCTTGCATGAGAGGTTGGTAAAAATAATTTAACAGCTGGGTATATTTTTTCCTCTCTCCTCCAACAAAATTGGGATTCTGTTACTAAGGAATCAGGGAGTAAAGTGTACAGTAGTATTTGTATTCATGGCTGTGTTTACTAAGCCTGTGATTCTTTCCATTCTTTTTAAAAAATTTTAGGTGTAGATGGGCACAATACCTTTATTTTGTTTATTTATGTGATGCTGAGACTTGAACCTGGTGCCCCACACATGCAAGACAAGTGCTCTACCACTAAGCCACAACCCAGCCCTTTTTTCCATTCTGAAGTGTCTCATTTTGAGGCAATGAGTTGGCTTGGAAAGTGGGGATGGGGTGAGATTCCAGAAGCCAGAGGATTATTTGTAGGGCAGCATCAAGAAAAGGATTGTCTGCCATAAATAAATATCTTCTCATCTAAAATAAGAATCATAATATGGGCTTAATTGATTGAAGAAAGTAAATGCTAATCACTTAGAAGTCAAATTGCAGTGAATTAAAAAGTGCCTTTATTTTAATAATACTGTAATTCAAAAGTAACAAAATGTCAAAATTTATTGTTGAATCATTATCTTGAATTTGTTATATTTGCAACTGGAAGTGTTAAACATCACTTTTGTCTAAAATTAGTTGTATCAAGTATTATGAGTCAAGAAAATTTATGTCAGTTATGTAATTTTGATTAAAAAATTCTCCTAATGAGCAACTGATCTTAGTATAATCAAATAATATTTTCTTTTACTTCAAAGTCAAAGTTTGATTATTTTTGGCTAGCTAAAGAAAGACCAGAGAAATTCATTTTTCCCATATGCCTTCTCATGTGCTTCTGAGTAATCTAGAATAAAGAGAGGGGGATGGAATTCTGGAAAAGAAAGAAGTTGAGAGGCAGTTTAAGTACTACATCAAATGGGGAATTTTTTTTTTGTATATTACATTTATTGAATGGAGCAAAGAAATGAAGAGAAGAGTGAAAGATTTTAAAAAGTTAATAGACTTGGCAAACCTTTTCATTTCTTTTCATTTTTGTTTCCATTCACCTTTGGGGCCTAGTATATTTTTTTGCTTTCTCTTCTCTTCTCTTTTGTCATTTTCTCTTCCACTGTTAAGTTCTGAAATCATCCAATTTCGATTTAGTGTGAATGCATTTCAGAAACTCGAGTGCTATTTGAAAGAGATGTGTTGTCTATTCAAAGGTCACTTTTCCTCCAAGTTGCAGCTACACCTGGAGAAAACTGGACCTAGAGCATGACCTAAGAGAGCACAGGTTATTCTGCCTCATAACAGAATTCTGTTTTATGTATGCTTGTCTTCTACACTCTTGTCTCTGCCAGTCAGACTTCTCTGCACATATCAGCACCTTTAGCTGTCCTGCTTCTTCCTCTTCACTCCCTAGGATTGCCTTTTTGTCTCACTCCCCAGAGACTTCATTTTGAATCACTTGGCATCCACAACATCTGAGACTTCTAAGGAGAGGAGATGTGGGCAACATAACAAATCCAGAGGCTGCACTTCTCACAACATCCCAGAGGGGGTTAGGCAGTGGGCAAAGAGAAATCAGAGGGCACATTATGACTGAGCAGAGAACAAAGTGTCCTGAGATTTGGCTTCTGGGGGCTGGATTCAGGACTTGGGTATTTTAGTGCATTATATTAACATTAATATATATGACTGTAATGAAAATTAAAGCAGTCAATGTGGGCACTTTGTGGATACAAAAGAATTAACTAGAGAACTAACTAGAAAACCAAAGAAAATAAATTCCTAGAGCAATCATACTAATTTAGATGAATTTCTGTTTTCAAATTTACTGTAATGTATCACAGGAAGTACAGAAAAAATTACATTAAACAAATTAATTTTATAAAATGTCTTATACATGCCTAGTGCATGTAGGTACTAAAAATTGCAAATTATAATTAACTATGATATTACATTTTATATATAACATAACACTTTCTATTACATTATAGCAATTATTAATAGATGTTTGTAAGTTAGTTAATTAATAGGAAATTTATACGATTATCTTTGTTTCATATCATTATATCTTTAATGTCCAAGTAGCAGAGTTCTCTGTTCATAAATTTCCCAAACTGATGGGAACACTGGTATGGACTTTGTATTAAATCCTGGTGAGAATGATAAGCCATATCTTCCCCTCAAATTTATGTTCCAACTTCCTATAATTCAAAATGTCAGAATAGTATCTGCCATTGATTCAGAAGGTATCTCTGCCTACCACTTTCTCTGCCATTTTGTCTGGATTTATATTTAAGCATTTGGCTTTCATTTTTATCTCTAATTCAGCCAGACTGGTAGAGTTGAATAGTAATACCAGCTGGCATAGAGTTGAGTCTGTATCAGCATATTGATGTTCCTGCATCAGCATATTGATGCTAGTGACACCAAAATGTTTCTCTGTCTTGCTAAACTGCCTCACATAGGCATTAAACATGTGTGGTGACAAAAGAGAGCTGACAGTAATCAGCCCAGAGTGGATGAACAGTTGCCCATTGGAAGAAAATATGTTTCACAGTGAGTCGGTGTATTATCACAGTGACGTGAAACAAATCAATAGACCCCAGCTATCAATAATAAATAAGAATGAGTATGTGACTTTCTGCTGGTGCTTGATGATTAACCATTGAGAACAGAACACTTTTGACTCTAAACATAATTAAAAACAAAACTCACCATGATGAAAATGCTTAGAAAAATTTGCTGCTCAATCCTGATATGAAGAGTAACTGGCTAATCAATTTTTAAAATTTAATTAACTTTTTAGTGCAAGAAAAACCTATACAGAAAAGTTCCCACATTGAATCATTGTATTTGTACAGAGCAAAATATTTTCACAACTGGAGCATTCATATAGCCTCTATGCAGATCAACAAATAGTGCATATTGGCAGCACCTCTTTTGCCTCCTCACATATCTGTCTTGACAAAGCTAACCACTGACCTGAGTTCTTAAATAATAAATTAACTTTCTCTCTTTTTTAAGCCATAATTCTGTGCTATTTTTGAGAGTGGTTGAAAATAGAAGTGTATTATCATATACATGTGATAAGAAAGATCATTATGCAGCAAAACAAAGAATAAACGTGAAATCCAATGACCAGATAGAGATGATAAAAATAGTGTAGGTGAGAGAGCGTGGCAATTGGGCTGGAAAAGAGAGAACAAACATGCATGTGTTATTTGTGTAGAGTATGAGGGACCTGGGCTGCCTACAGTTCTCTAGCTTTGCCAGACGGATGTATTTTCATTCACCAAGTGGAAGGCACATGTTTTAGGGGAAAGAGATGAGTTCAGTGTTGCACACATTCACTTTAAGATGCAACATGGCAAGGAGATGGGTAAAATTCGAGATATTAGGAAATCAGAGTACAAAACATCTGTTGATTGGATAGCTGGGGGAAGGACACAGCAAAGAAAGAAAGGTATGAGTGAGGGTCCTCAAGATGTGGCTTGGGAAAGTTGGTGACTAATATTGACATCACTGAGCTAGGGAAACTGATGAGTTTTAGACATACTGAGCTTGAGGCACTTGTGAGGAATCCTCTTAGAGATTATGGATAGCTAGATAGATGAGTCTGGGATCAAAACATGTATTTTTTTGAGAGGATAAAATAAGATATTTAAAAGCACTTGGAAATGTATGAAGTGCTGCATAGACTATCAGCTGCTCTTTTTGTTGGCAAAGGTTTAAAAAGGCCGTGATAGTGATATCCAACTACTCCATGATTAATTGCTAGAAGAGAAACAGCATTTGTGGTTTTGTGGAGGTAAAAGAAGACATCAGCATTTTGTCACTGATGACAATGGCAGCATGCCAGTCTTAGAAGTCATTTCAGCCCATATTCATTAGAAATTAGTCACCTAAGTTTTAACTGTGAGGCCATTCATTTCTGTAAGAAAATAATGTTAATTTATTCTTTCAAATTGCTTACTATCAGTAATGGCACAAAAAGGCACTTTTAGTTGGATAAGTAAATTGGTAGGAAGTGAGGTATGGAATCAAGGCAAGGTAGGAGGAAGGGGGAACAAACTTGAAAATGAATGATTAAACTGGACAAGAGAGGTCACTGATTCAGTGAATCAGTCAGAATGAATATTTACCAGGTTCGTGCTGAGTATTGGGATACCAAGTATATGTCTTATTTCAGAGTCCTTATAAATTAATGGAGAGGCAAACCTATATATTAATTGTGTATAAATGTTATAGTGGTATAAGCAACACCTAATAAGAATAGAGGAAGAGTGCACTTAATACTCCCAGTAAGGAATGTTTCACTGATAAAATGTATGCAAAGAAGGGTTGAGGTTTCCTGCCTGTAAATTATCAGGCAGGAAAGAATGGAAGTTGGGGTAGTAAGAGAAGGAAAGCTAACAGTTGTGGAGGAAATGTATCAGTTTGAAACCCTGAATGTAATACTTGATTCATTCATGAATCGATGCTAAAGCTATTAGATAAAATGTTTTTGGAGGAATGTGATATTTGAACAGTGCCAAAGGATCACCTCACAGGTATTGCTTAATTATAAAAGGATAATTGTGTTTTTACAGTAGAGTGCTCTGGTAGACATTCTCTTCACTGAGTGATCAAATTTAGCATCACACAGAGCAAGACAATGTGATGCTGTCATGTGCCTTCTGATGAAACACAATCAGATGTACATAACATTGCTTATGAAGTATTTTTGGCCAGCATGTTCAACCTGAATCGCTTCAACCCTGAAAATCTGACTTCCAGTTCACAGGAAATGTAGGGAAGAGAGGAGCAAGTTACATCACATGAAAACCAATCAAACACAATTTTTAATTTTTATTGTAGGTTATGGGTGCATTCTACAATAAAACAGCCTTGAACTTCTGTAGGTTAATGACTTAGGGGAAATAATGGTGGGGCTGTCCTAGATGAAAAGAGATTTAAGAGATGTAATCACAAAATGTAATGTGTGAACTTTGAATGAATCTGTATTTGAAAAACAAAATAGCTAGTAAGGACATTTTGGAGGAAATTTGAATATAAACTAGATATTTAATTGTAGAATTGTTCATTTACTTTGATGTAATGAAGAAAACTGTGGTTATGTAGAAGACATTATGTTTAGAAGATATATGAAGTTCCAAACTTTCTGTGATACACTTTCAAATGATTCAACAAAAATGTATATATTTGGAAATATTTAAATTGTTGGAATTTAATGGATATTTTAAAGCAATTTCTTATATTATTCTTTCAAGGTTTTTAAATAACAAAAACATTTCAAATAAAATGTTCAAAAGCCAGAAGGGAGCTTAAAATTATATTTAATCTTTTTTTAAAATTTATTTTGATTAATTGTACACAAATGGGGTACAGCTGTTGTTTCTCTGGTTGTACACAAGTAGAGTCACACCATTTGTGTAATCATACATGTACACAGGGCAATGATGTTTGTCTCATTCTGTTATTATTCTTACCCCCCTCCCCAATCCCACCCTCCTTTTTTTCCCTATGCAATCTATTCTTCCTCCATTCTTGCTGGTGTCATTTCTGTTTTATAATGTTTAGAAATGAACCATAACTCCTATCTGTAGCAAAATTCTACCTGCACAATTTAATTTTCCTGCTTAGGCATACTTAATTTTCTTTATATATTATAAGCACACCATAGCATAATGACTAAATGTGTGGGCTTTGAAGTAAGTTCTCTTGTCTCAGTTTTTAAATTCCATAAGCCCTAACTATGTTCTGTTCACTACTGCATCCATAGGGCCTAGAATACCACCTGGTCCATAGATCGTGTGCAAATAATATTCTTTTGAATGAATGAGTCTGTTGAATAGGAAAAATAATAGCCCTTACCTCAAACACATCACCCTCAGCAAATTTCACATCATTTATGTTTAACAGTGTGGGGGTTTCAGCCACATCCAGTGTGGATGAGGGAAGGGTTAATTGTCAAGGATGGCAGTGCCAGCAATCAATCAATTAATTACTAATAAACTTTTCTAATCAATAAACACACAAGAGCCAATACTCTTTTCAATTGGAAAGGGGGTGTGGCGGATCAGGCCATACCAGATCTGGCCTCAACAAGATGGAGAACCCCACCTTCCCCTTTATTTATAGTCACACAGGTCAAGGGGCCAGGAGGGGCTTCTTCTGTGAGGAACAGGATGGGGTGGAGTTAGGGAAGCCATTTGCTTAGAGAATTAGCGTATCCTCAGAGGTGAGCCACTCCCATACAGGGCCACTTACTCCTAGGCTATCTGAAACAGTCGCCTATGACCCCCAGTTCCTGGGAGTCAGACCTCTGTATCCCATGGCTCAGCCACGTCTGATTTTGCTAGGCATGGATGCCTTCCCACAAAATAGCATCATTCTCATGATTTTTGCCACAATGGTGGTTCTAAACTTTCTATATAGAATCCTCAGAGGGACAATGATCTGGTTGGAAGAAGAACTAGGAGACTGAAGATGCACATACCTAGTAAATGCTGTTTGTATTTAGCTATTAAAGTTGGATAGTATTTGGCAGTGCTGTCATACCTACCCTGTCAAATTGTCCAGGTTCTATATTTATTCCTAGATTTATGAAAAATAGGGAGCATCCTCCACTATGTGCTGTAATGATTCACTTATTTAAACACTTACTGTACTCCTACTGCAAATCCTAAGCAAGCTCTTGGGATTCAATGATAAATCAACCAAGTAACCAACCAACCCAAACCAAGTAAAAGCAAAAGTCCCCAACTTGAAGGGACACAGACCAGTTGGAATGAAAGATAAAGAGCTGTGATGAAAGTTACATAACTGATGACCCAAATGTGCTTACAGAGTCACTGCACAAGGACCCTCCTAAACAAATGTCAGGAAGCCAAGAGAATTGCTGAGGCTGGTCTAGGGGGAAGCTACCAGTGTTGAGAAAGTTGTATTCACGTACAAGGAGCACCTTCTTCAAACCTTGGGCTCTGAGATTGTCTTATTCAGGGCTTTCCAGAAAAGTAGGAATGTGTATGGATTTAAAAGAATTATTATAGGAGTTGACTCCCAGACCCTCATAATTATGGAAGCCAAGAAGTTCAGTGATCAGCACATGTGCAGTCTAGAGAGCCAAGAAAGCTAGGAATATGCCTTGACACAGGCAAAAGGCTTGAAAACCTAAGAGAACGCTGGTGTAAGTCTATCCAAAGGGTCAAGTATGAGAGGAGCTCCAATGGCCAAGGGCAGAAGAAGGTGCATATACCAGCACAAAAGAAGATCAAATTCAGCCTTCCTCTGCCTTTTTGTTCTACCCAGGTAGGCCCTAGATGGATTGGATGATAGCCACCCACACTGGGTGGGGGAACATCTTATATACTCAATCTGCCAATTTACATGCCAAAATCTCTTTCAAAAACACTCTCACAGGCATACCTGGAAATGTTTCACTAGCTATTTGGGCATTCCTTCACCCAGTCAAGCTGACAGATGAAGTTACCCATCACAGTGATTTTGGAAGGCACTGCCTCAAGTCTAAACAGTCCTCTCCATGCTGCCCCAGGGCTTGCTGTTTCCAACTGAGGCTTGCTTCCTGATTATCAGTCCAGACTCCTGATGCCTGCCTGCTGTCCCTGACATCAGATCTTTCTGACTCTAGATCAGTGTCACTGTTTGTGTGTGTTACTATGACAAGGGGGTCTTTTTTTTTTTTTTTTTGACAAGGTGGTCTTAAGGTCCACCAAGAGATGCCTTATATTGTTTGGACTCAAACCTGTGTCCATTGTGCTATGGTAGAATGTTTAACCTATCACCATCTCTCTTAACAGACACTCTCAGACTTTCTGTTCTTATTGTACGAGACAGTTCTTTTCTTAACTTTCTGTAGATGGCTCTCTCATGCCGTAAAAATAGAGCCTACACAAGACTTAAGCAAAAAGTGGTAACATCACTCTGTTTGCTGCTGCTTAATGCACCACTGCAATTTCTGGAAGCAGAATTTTCAGTCTAGGGAAGACACATTGCTGAAGTTTTAGTATTATATTCAGCTTTAACCAAATTAGGACTGAAGCTATCCCCCTATTAAAATTAATTCCTCATGTATTTCAAATGCAGTGAAACAAAACCCCCAAACTCACTAATAGCTTAAAATCAAACATTACCAGACAATTAGGATATTTGATTGGGAAATCAAATATCGCGCTTTGGGAAATACAATAAATCATACTCTGATTATTGCTTTTCAAACTGGTAAACTAAAAAGTCCCTTATAAACTAGATACTTTCTTCTTAAAAAACCTTGAGTCTGTGTGACAGCATATTATTTTCATTATTTTAAGCAGAACATTTAATATATAGGCATTTAATCATTGAGTCGATCTAATCACTTATATTTAGCCTAACTATAGTGAAAATTACTTTTAAATAATGCAAATGAATATCATATATATCTTTTCCATTAATTGGAATATACAATATTTTCAACTTAGGTGATTTACATGGGGTCATGATTATAAAACATTGAAGAAATAGCTTTAAAATCAATGCAAAACATAAAAGGCATACATGAATGGGTATGTATGAAAAAGTGCAGCCACACTCTATCAAACATTATTAAAATAGATTTATTGCTTTTGGCTTTGATTTTTTTCTTCATTTTATTAAATCATTATTGGGATCCCTTGAGTTCAATCATAATTACACACATACACATTATCACATTTCATATTTATATATACTACATATATAGTTTTAAAATCTGAACTAATAGAATAATATATATGCAGATTTAAATGTGTAAAATTCAGGTAATTAATGTCATGATTCCCTAAGCAAGGTTAACACACAGTTATGAATCACTGCATTGTACATTAAATTTACATTACAGTATATCTCTAGCAAGGTGAACTTATGGTATATGTTTTAATTGTTTAAATTTCACAACTTATAGTCTTAGTTATTAGGCATAGATTTATATGTTTAATAATTTTGTTTTATATTTAAGGACTTTGTATAGTGGACAGGCTGATTTTTCCTTGAATAGGGTCCCCACCTAAGCAAAGTAGTCCTAAATGATTGCATAAGTGTAAGTGGCTACAGTGATATCTCATGATCCTGTTCCCTTGGTCATAGCAGAGACAAGGGGTGGGTGGGCACCCTACACATTTCTCCAGTGGTAGACTTGTCAAAGGCCTATATGGTGATTAGCATTGAGAGCTTTGTATGAGGGAAGAGTTGGTAACTCAGAATAATCACACTCATGCAGTTTTGAATGTGAGATTCAGAGAAAGCTGAACAGTTGCTAGATGGAACAGAATTTTTTAAAAAGATGAAAATAAAGATGCAGCAGCATGTTCATAGAGATTCATTGTAGTAGGGATCCATAAAAACCTTGTTTTCTGAGGTAGTAGCTAGGTAAACAAGTTGCCAGGGCTGGTCTGAAACACTGTATTTGGTCAGTCCCTGTTATGGGTAAAGTTACATTCCCCCAAAAGATGTACTGAAACCCTAACCTGTGGTACCTATGATGGTGACCTTATTTGGAAATAGGATCTTTGCAGAAGTTATCAAGTTAAAGTGAGATCATTAGAATAGGTCTTTATCTAACAAGATTAGTGTCTTTGACAGAGCGGGAAAGATGCAGACCCACCAGAGAAAAACATGTGATGCTGGAGGCAGAGATGGAAATGCCTGAGCTGCAAGCAGAGCTTGCTAAAAATTTCTAGCAGATGCCGGCAATAAGAAAGAGGTAGGGTTATTCCCTACAGGATTCAGCAGGGAGCATGGCTCTGTTGACATCCCGATTTCTGATGTCCAGCCTTCAGTACCATGTGATAAATTTCTGTTGTTTTAAGCCTACAGTTTGTGGTACTTAGTTAAGTACGCTCAAAAGCAAATATTTCTGTAAGTCAGCTCTGCCCCAGTACTCTCTACTCAGGATTGGTTGTCTGACTTTTCCTGGATTTCCACATGCGTGACCTTCATATTCTCCTAATTTCCACGTAACATGAAATGAACTATGTTCCTTGCAACCCAAATATCAGTATATGTTGGAACCAGGGTGACATACAAGAATATCACAGGAAGTGAAGGACATGGGTCATGTGGGTCACAGTGAAGAGGTGGTGTAAGGGGCAGTGAGTGTTCCCTCAATATCTGGGAGAAATGCTAGTAGCCTGTATTTTGTAGTGATGGGAGAACTAATTAAGCCATAGCCATTTATCTCTGGAGACTTAATATTTCCACCTAACGTAAGTCTTTGAGGACTTTTGTAACTCTAAAGACTAGTTCTATAAGGCCTATAGAAGTGAAGCATCAGCTGAATTCCTGATTGATCCATATCTCTATGTAACAATTTAGGGTGTACTCATCAGAGTTTGGAATTTTAATAACAAGACCTTAAAAATAGAAAAGGTCACAACAATTTTATGTTATGTACATTTTGCCAAAATTAAAAATAATTAAAAATTAATAAAAAACACTCAGCTTATTATGAGTTGGCAAAAAGTTAATTATTTGAAATATAAAAGGTTGTATCATGGAATTTATGTGTAAGTATTTAAGGTTGAAGCTGAAACAAGATCTCTGCTAAAGGCCTTGCATTCTACATTGAATGTAATATGTTGGACCAGTGAAGAACTTGTCCCTACAGAGGTTTTCTTATTTTCATATGAATGTTTTGCTGAAATGACCCACTAGGGAATGAGAAAAAAATTTAGGATAATCTGATCTTTATGATCCTTACAGAATGGCTCAAATACAGAGTCATGTCTTACTGAATCCAACCTTTGGAAATATTCATGATACCAATGAGGAAAACTAAATTATAAAAAATATAAGGGAACAATGCTGGAGTTCTTTTTGGCTGTTTACAACTTTGCCCAAAAGAATGTACAGAATTCAAATCTACAGTACTTATGTCAAATTTGGGGTCAGACTCTGTGGCAAATCTAACTTTTCCAGTCCTCTTCTTTTGATGGAGGACTTGGTACAAAAGAAACCTCCAATATTGTCACAGTCTTTGCCCTTTTCACTTAATAATTAAGTATAATTGAACATTTGAACTAAGTTTGCTTGTTCAAAGAGGAAATGGGGAGATGAAGGGTCTTCTTGCTTTCTTTTGGCAGAGTAAAAATGATACTCTCCTTTGCCCCCACACCAATCAAACCAATAAGCAAGCAAACACAAACACATGAAAATCTGCTGTTTCTTTGACCATTGTCTCACATTCTACAGAGATTAGTTTCAAGTTTTTCACTCTGTACCAAGAAAATGCAAATGTTTGTAAAATGTTCACTGATCAAGTGTAGGTAAGAGGGGAGGAGGGGGCATACTTTTCATAGGTCAGTTCTAATCCTCTCAACCTCACATTACATAGGGAGGACTGTGTCCATTTTAAAGAAGCAAAGATGTTTATTCACTCTGTTAGTGGCAGGAACTGGTTCTTTCTTTTTGGGGACTGAAGATTGAATGCAAAGGTGTTTAAACACTGAGCCACAACCCCTGCCCTTTTTGTTTTGAGACAGGATCTCACTAAGTTGCTTAGGCCCTTACTGATTTACTGAGGCTGCTCTCAAACTTGCAATCCTCCTGCTTCAGCCTCCCGTGTTGCTGGGGTTACAGGTGAGCATCACTGTGCCCAGTCTAGGGACTATTTCTAACTCCAAACAAGGTTCTTTTTCTAGTAAATGATCCAGTCTCTCATTCTAAAAGAACATTTATTCATGGGATAAGTGATTTTTGTTCAATAGTTTCTATAAAGACCCTGCTGTCTTCAGATCTTGCAAAAGCTAAGATCTCTTTTCTTAGGTTAGTATATGCACATATACCATATGAATCATAAAAGTGATAGCAGTCTGCTAGTTGGTGATTCCCAGATTTCCTAGGTATCTTTGATACTCTTAATAAGTGAGCTTCTGCCAATGAATGCCTTTTTTAGGAACAGTAATAGGATGAGAGATATTGTTAAGCAATGTTGATAACCAATAATGATAAGGCTTCCATTGAAGCTGTCTATAATTTGATGTGATGTAAAGCACTTTCTTTGAATTTGCAAAATTCACATTTCCAAATGAAAGTGTAGATTTTTTAGAAAGCTGATCTTAGGAAAAAGGAATAGACCACTATTTAATCAGATATGATGCAAACTTTGCTATTTTAATTTTACTATTTCCCATTTCTCTTTTGCTTATTAATCAAAAACTATTATGTTTCTTGACTTGGAGGAGATGATGCTAACAAAACGTACTGTAATTGTTTAGAAGTGATTTTCTCCAGAGATCCAGGCAGCTTAAGTAGTTGAGTTTCCTATTACTTTCTGCCCCATGGGTTTTACATTCGTTCTGCACTGACTTACTTTCTTGTGTATTTGTAAAAGTAAACAATTAGGTAGGAGAGGCTCCAGGGGACTGTTCTTGGCAGTAGCAGGTTGTGCTTAACTACCTTCTACTTGCATGCACCTGATGCTGTTGGTTATTAACAGAGTTTGTAGGAATCAATGACTACAATATCTCTTTGCTTAATAGGTGTGTGCAAAGGAAAAAAAGATGTAATAACATTTATCTGCAGGTGCATCCTATGGTCTTAATCCAAGAAACAGAATTTTGTAGAGTTGTTGACAGCTGTTTTACTTGTTCTACGTTTTCATTGCACAGGTTGAGCCATGAATATTCAAAATACTTTCTGCCTGACTATGCTGCCCATGGGAAAAATCAACAAGAAGCGATGGTGGAAAGTAATGGAGAACAAAGGCTATTGGAATGGAGTGGTAGAGACCCAGAATTAAAATCCTGAATGATGGTAGAGATAATTAGTGTAGGATTTTAAAAAGTAAAGACCTGATATAAATGTTGAAGTCAGACATAAATGAATGTGGTTTGATACTTTCAGGATCCCGATGACCTCTAATTCTTCTATATTGTCTCGATGCTCTGACTGGTGTGGCTGAGATTAAGTTTTGAACTGGTTCAGAGAAAAATTAAAGTATACATTTTTGTATCTTTTCCCTAGAATGTTTCTATGAAAAGAATTTACTTTTCCCTCCTTTTCCTTTCCTTTCTTTTCTTTTCTTTTTTTGTCTTTTCTTTTCTTTTCCTTCTCTGCTTCCTATTCATCTTCCTTCTCTTTTCCTGAAGCTACTAGGGTTTTTGAGGGAGAAAACTGAAGAAACCAACAGCCAGCTGGCTCTTCATGGCAAAAAGAGAAAGGAGAAATTCAAAAGGACAAAGTTAGTAGAGAGTTAGGAGGGCAGAGAGGCAATACCAGTAGGGGATGGGAGAGGGAAGTGGATGGTAGGTTCAGGTTGCTGGAGAGGTTCTGCAAAGCTGGGGAGATAAATGGAACTTGGGACTTCTAGAGGAAAAGGGATGTATAATAAGGATTTTCAGGAAATGTTGCATGAGATTGTGTTAGTCATCTTTTCATTGCCATTTTCAAAATACCTGACACAGGGGACTTGGAGGAGGAAAGATTTATTTTGGCTCATAGTTTCAGAGGTTTTAGTCCATGGTCAGCTGCCTCCATTGCTTCAGGTCTGAGTTGAGGCAGAACATCATTGTGAAAGGGCATGGTGGAGCAAAGCTGCTCAGCTTATGGCAGCTGAGAAGGAGAGAGAGAGCACCAGGGACAAGATATTGTCCCCAAGGGCATGCCACCAGTGACCGACTTCCTCCAACCATGTCCCACCTTCCTACAGTTTCTACCACCTTCCAGAAGTCTATTGAGCTATCAAAGGATTAATCCTTTGATGAGGTTACAGTCCTCATGATCCAACCACTTTCCAAAAGCCATACCTCTGAAAATTGTTGCACTGGGGACCAAATCTTCAACACAAGAGTTTTGAGGGGACATTCCAGATTTAAACCATATCCGAGATCCATGATATCATTCCTTTATCTATAATTTCAACCAAACTATCTAAATAACACAGATCGTTTCTGGTTGTGTGTGCATATTTATTTGTTACATCAGCACATGTAGTTAGGCATTATTTAAAAGCAGAGCTGATCCAGAGACAACCAAAGGAGACAGTGTGAAAAGAATATTTAAAAATGGAATCACTTCCTTTATTGCCCTCTAAATTATCCACTACAGTAGAGTGAATTTCTTTTTGCCCCTTCTTAACTCTATACCTTGGCACTCTCTATTTTAACATCTTATATCACTTCATTCCACCTGGCTCTCAAAAATCTTGTTAATCTTCCAAAGCTTAAACACCACCTCTCCCTAAGGTCATCTCTGACTCCTGTTTGGAAACCATTTTCTTTTAAATTCCTGTTCCTACACTTTGTTTGTCACTCTTTCAAGTCCCTTGTCACCTACTGCCTTGAATTACAGCCACATGGGTGATTTCTCTCCATGGCGAGTATATGAGCCCCCTAGGCACAGATCCTGTTGTACTCATCCTGTGTCCCACTCAGATGCTGATCAGTGCCTTACACATAGCAGATGGTCAGTAAATATCTAAGCAAGACAAAGGTAGTTTCTTACATGCATCTTCTAATTCATGTGTAGTTTTATTTTAAAGCTCTGTTGTAGGTAAAATTTCCTTCCCATAGTACAATCTTGAAGGGTAAACTTGGTAATAATGATACCGCCGCATACCAGTGATGAGTTCTGTTTCCTCCGGTGTTGAAGTATAACCCCAGAGAAGCACGCCAAGGCAAGCATATTAAGCAGGCTTTATTTAAAAGTAGTAATACAAACTTGTCGGGGCGGGAGAAGGGAGGCCATGGCTGATGTTCTAGAATCCCCCAGAAGTGAGCACACCCTCCATCTTTTATAGGTTATGGTCTTCTTTCTTCTGCCCCTTCCTTTGACCCTATTTCTCCTTCCTGCCCATATGGCAGTGGTGACACAGCAAAAAGGTGAGGTGCAAATGGCAGGGGGGGAAGGGCCACATGGAAATTCAGGTGGGGGACCAGGAGGCATTAATTAGCAACTCCCTGCCTGCAGCTTTTGGGGAGGGGCAGTTAAGCAGGTAACCTTGGTGCTCAAAAAGGCTCAGGAGACACTGACATTCCAATCTCCCAGGTAGGTCTCCAACTTCCCAGACTCCATTCCTCAATTTGACCAGATTCCCTGATTTCTACACTAACTGCCTGTCCAATTTTGGCTTCAATAACATGTTTCAACAGTCAAGATAGTTCTAAAACAAGCAAGATAGAAAAGTAATTCAGATCTCTTTTTTGGAATACCATTGTTTCAAAAATTTCAATAGCTATATTTCAATAGGATCTCATCCATTTGGGAAATGTATTTACAAAATAAAACTGTGGAAGTGAAAGACGGAAAAACTGAAATTCTAAAGATTTTTATATGAATGGAAAGCGGGCCGTACTATTATCTTTTTCTTAAATAAAACAATTATCAAGAAGTAAGAAATCCATGTAACCCAAGGTGGTAATCAGAGGTAGTTTACATACCTCCCTTTTAGAAAGAATGGATACTCATGATCATACATATCTCTCAGCTTTAATGTTATCCCCGTATCTTCTGGCAAGAAGAAAGAAGAGAAATTTAGATTTGAGACATTGCTTGGAAATAATTAGATCTCAAAGAAAATGAATGAACAATAGCTACAAATATCCACACAGATTAATCTTAAAAACACATTGATTAGTGAAAAGGCAAATTGCAGAAGAACATACACAGAATAAATTGCCTTGTGTAAGGTTAAAAAGTAGATAAAGGAAAACAATACATTGCTTAAAGATACATTACAGTATTAAAACTACAAAGAAAACAGAATGTCAACACCAAGTTCAAGAGGTGAACTCTGCAACTCCTAGGGATGTAAAGGAAGGGAAGGAGGAAAGGAAAGTCTAGAAGAAACTAAGAGGGCACAGAAGGAACTCCAAAGGTACAGATAATATTTTATTTCTTTAACTGGGTGTTGGATATTTAATGTTACACCTATGTGGCACATACAGTTTTGCATATATAATTAATATTGAACAATGAAGATGTACGTGACTTTACAGCCCCTGTATAAAACTGTCATCTAGATAGCTGTGTGGCAGAGAGTTGTGTCAAAGGTAATACAAAGCTACAAAATGCACACACTTCTTTGGGGTAGCATTTTTAAATCTGCATTGTGGGCAAAATATCTAAAAATTAAAGCATTCTGGAATATTTTATGGAAACAAAACACAGCATCAGAATGAAGTTTTTAAGGTAAAATACAAATCTTGCCAAGAAAGTTGCTATTTGCAGTGAGCCATTTTAAGCTTGACCCCACTTGGGGGTGCTCATTCATTGTCTTTACAGTAGTGTTTGGTTCAGGGAAAGAATTTGAGAAGCTCCAAGGAGTGGAGGAAAAAGATTCAGCCTGAGCTACTGTGGAGAGTGGAATCCTGCTTGGTCTCAGAACACAGCAAGGGGATATTTATGAAAATAACCTGTAGTATATGGTGTCATATAAACATGCTTCTCTTTTACTGTTTTTTATAAAACCCTGAGCAAATTCCTTTAGAGGTCTTTGCTGAAGTAGTTATTATTCTTGGTGCCCCCTAGAGGTTATTGGGAATACAGTAATAAAATGTTCTCTCATTCTGTACTAAGCCACTTCGAGAGTGAGTGAGGGATTCTGGAGTTTGTAGGGACAGATAACATAACCAACACAAGAGGCCACTGAAGAGGGAAAGGGGAACTTTAGGGCACCACAAACAGCTGTCCTTAAAACTTCCCTTTCCACAACTTAAGCTGTCTCTTGCTCACAAAGGAATGACAGTTTTCCTAATAGATACACATCATGACAGAGTAAAAGTTGTCTTGCAAGATGAGCAGAGTAAGGACATTCAGAAAGTCTCGATTCACTCATTCAGCAAACATTGATTGGGTGCCCACTATAAGCCAGGCAGCATGTTAGCCCTTGTCACCACCCTTTGGAACACATGTCTGGTAAAGAAGATGCACATTAATCAAGTAACATACAAAGAGATGTATAATTGAAGATAACTAAAATACTATGGTTCATGGTGCTAGATGAGAAGGTGTTATATAAGAGAAGGGATTTGACTTAGCGATAGAATTTATTAGGAAGGAAGAACTTCTCTGAGGTGTTCTCAGAGAAGTGACACTTGAGATAACACCTAAAGAACACGGAGAAATTATTCATTGAAGAAAGAGGTGGATGTGCTCCAGGAGAGAAAGTATAGGTCTGAAGGCCAGTGTCCAAAGACAGAATTGAATATGCATGGTCCTTTCTAGAAAATAAGAGAGGACTAATGTGAAGACAGTGCAGAGAATAAGGGAGGCTAGGCGGAGAAAGGGCCTTGAAGGCCATGTTGAAGACTTAGGCAAGAAAGCACTGAAGTATTGTAAACCGGGGACTGGCATGATAAGGTACATGCAAAGGATGCTGTTATTTCAATATGTAGAATAGACTGACAGATGCAGAGGCAGAGGGACCTGGTAGGTGAATTGTGAGCCAAAGCAGTAGATAATAGTACCTCAGCTTATCATGCTAAGTTCTGAGAAGTATTTAGAAAGTGAAATCTGTAGGACTTGGAAACAGATTGAAGATGAGGAGTGAAGAGGAAGAACAGTCAGAAAATACGCTCAGGCTGGACTCCGTGGTGCACTCTTGTAATCCTAGCAGTTTGGAGGCTGAGGCAGGAGGATCTTGAGTTGAAAGCTAGCCTCAGCAATGGTGAGGCACTAAGCAACTCAGTGAGACCCTGTCTCTAAATAAAATACAAAATAGGGCTGGGGATATGGCTCAGTGGTCAAGAGCCCCTGAGTTTAATTCCTAGTACCAAAACAAAACAATACAAAACAAAACAAGAAAACAAAACAAAACAAAACAAAACAACAACAAAAAGCAATGACTCTCAGGTTTCTGGCTAAAGAAGTTATTGCTATTAGGGTGCAAATCAGGGAAAGATCATAAATTTGGTAATGGACATTTTGGATTGGAGATATTAGTAAAACAACCAAATAAAGAGGAGAAAGGAGTGGGTTACCAGCAAGTAGAGTTGAGGGGACAGGTGTGGCTAGGGACAGGGAGGTCTGTGAGTTGCTGTACGTAAGTGGTAGATTAATGCTGGGCCACAGGTGAGGCTTTGGGTAGAGGGGTCTTAGAGTAAAGAGAGAGGAGGGCCTAGGACTGAGCTTTGGGGAACTCAAATGAGTGAAAAGGAGTGGTCACAAAGTTCAAGTCATCGATAGCAATTGTACATGTAACCCAGCTTTCTAGTTCTAGTGGAGGGTGTGGCACAGGAAAAATGAGAAAGATTCAGTAGAAATCATTCATTCCCTCAATTACATATATTTAAAAACCCCCTACTAAGTCAGCCATGACACCTGGCACCAATACCAATCCAAAGAAGAGGTTGACATAGACTTGTAGCTCATACTCCAGTGGGTGTATCAAGATTTGGGGCTGTAGTTCCTCAATTTGATAAAAAAAATTGGGGGTCATGGAAAAATCCATTTCCCACCCTCAGACAACCACTCCGTCCTGATCCATCCTTAGATTTCCCAAACACGATGCTATTATCCATGATGAATGAGGCTATCACATTGGCTCTGAGGAATCAACAGTGAGGTTGACAATCAATCCACATCTATCTGGAGAAGATTGGACCTTTCAGTGCAGAAATAACTATCTAGGTACAGGGCCAAATGGGGAAAAGGCTGCAGTCTTTTGTTCAGAGCAATGATCTTCAACTTTGGCTTAATATTGAAATTATAGGAAGTGTTTAAAATATTCTAGTGCCTGGATCTCAGATTCTGATTTAATTGGTCAGGAATGCAGTATGGATATTAGGATTTCTTCTTAGACCTCCCAAGTTGCACTGTTGTTCATCTAAGGGTGAGAACTTCAGGTCTAGAGTAATCAACACCTAAGGACTCACTGTTACCTATTCCTACCAGCATTTTCCCCATATGCTTACCTGGAACACATCTTTGACTGGCAATCAAATCTGAGCCTGACTCCCCTACTTTATCTCATTCATCATATTTTGTTTGTTTGATCCTATCATAAATTTTTACTTTTAGCAAAGCCTATAATTGCAATGTTTCCTTTTAGGTAAAAATAACTGCAATTGCATTCCTGCCCTTAGCCTCAAACCAGACTTATATACTTTATGAACTCTGTAGTTTACTCAAGGAATTTCTGTTTCTCTTACCACCTAGGAGTAGGGACCTGAGCAGAGCCCAGGCAAAATTTATGATGTGAGGGTTCTGAGAGTTTTGGGGGCTCACAAATGGGGAAGGAGCAAGGGAATCAGAATTTGGGTAGTGACTCATGATCAGATTAGTAGCAATCTTGACTTGATCCTGAGTCACCACTATGATTGGTCAAGGAAACCAGATCCTGATTACTTGTATCTCTAGATAATTTTCTAATGCTTTTGGCTTTGGAGAAGAGAGTACTTGATTAATTGATGCAAACTTTTAGATTAAATTATTTTGACTTTGACATGCCCCAACAATGAATCATTAAACATTCACTACATTGCATCCAAGACACACACTATCACCCTTGTAGAGTCCCAAGCCAGAGACTAAAGGAATACACCTGTAGTAAGACAAAGATGAACTTATTTCTTGCTGTTATTAAGGACACCACACACCATGGGGAACAATGGATTGCCTTGACAAGAGGAAGTTAAGAGTGGCTTGTTTTTAGATTTGAGCTTGTATTAAATGATTTGGGGGAGGATTTAGAGAAGCAGGGATCTAGCTCAGGGTATGCTGAGCAATTAGGTGACTGGATATCTTAATGCTTTTTATTTAGGGAACTGAAGGAATGAGGCAAAACTAGAGTTGTCATTGGAAAAAATGGTTGTCATTCCTATTTTTTTGTAGGAAACGTTTCATCATTTTGTAGTGGTAGAGTGTCTTTGTTTTGATCTCTGTTCAGGCATGTTTATGGGGTGGTCTTATTTTTATCTCATTCTTAATTGTGGTGAGTGCTCTTCTGATGTTGAACTAATGTGAAGCTGTTTATATTCAACAGGAAACACTTGGCCTAGCTGGTAGCAACTAGTCCAGCTACCAGCTGACAGTTGTCAGAGCTGTTTTTCTTTTTCACCAGACAAGGTTGAGTCAGGGTGGAGATGACAAAAGGGCCAAGGAAAGATTAGGGATGAGGGATGGGATGGAAGTTAGGAAACATGAACAGAAAAAAACTAATTTAGGCAGGCATATGTCTGCCACACTTCTTCAACTCAGAAAGGCCCATCAATCATTCCAAGAAGGCATCTGCTCATTCTCTGAAGATTGATTTGTACTTGAATGGGTCACAAAATAAACCCTTTTTCTAAATAGCATCTTTCTTTCACTTTTTCTCTTTCCTTCTCCTTCCTTCCTTCCGTTCATTAATTCAAACCAACCATCAACTAACCAGCCAATGTTCTGTTATTTGCCAGACACTGGGCTAGTAGAGTTTTCCATTGTAATATAACAGACTACCAGAATCAATGGTTTAAAATGACAACTGTTTATTAGTTCACAGTTCTGTAGGGCATGATTCTGGGCGTGCCAGAGCTGGGCTCTACTTAGGGTCTCACATTGGGAAAATCAAGGAATTAGCCGGACTGATTTCCTGTGTGAAGTTGTTGAGAAAGAATCTACCTACTTTCAAGCTCATTCAGGAGCAGGCAGAATTCAGTACCTTGAAGCAGTGTAGTTGAAGTCCTTGTTTTCTTGCTGAATGTTGGACAGGGACTTCTTTCTGCTCCTGGAGGCTGCCTGCACTTCCTTGTTAGGTGGCCCCTATATGCAGTTCCCCTTCCAGGTCAGCAGGAGTATGTCTTTCAAACTTCTTCCTCTGAAACCAGCTGGAGAAACCTTTTCGCTTTTAAGAAATGCTTTTTAGAAACTCATCTGATTTAAGTCATGTCTAACCAGGGTAATTTCCTATTTGCCCCATACCATACCAAACCATACCACACCATACCACACCATACCATACCATACCATACCATACCTTACCATGCTTTACCATTACTATATCATACTACACGACACCATACCATACCATACCTTACCATGTCCTACCATTACCATACTATACCATACCATACCACATCATACCATACCAAACCATAACACACCACACCATACCATACCATACCATACCATACCATACCATACCATACCTTACCATGCTTTACCATTACCATGTCATAACACACAACACCATACCATACCATATCTTACCATGTCCTACCATTACCATACTATACCATTGTCATAGATTTGCCTGCACTCCACAGAATGGGATTATACAAGGATAAGGGCTCTTGGGAGTTATCTTGGAATTCTGCCTTCCTCAGCTGGATCAATACAGACACCAGTAATCAAGAGTGCCTCCCCAAAGAGAGCTCACAATCTCTTGAAAGAATCAGTCAAATAGAGATAATTTAAACATGCAGTATGGCAATAGAACTACATAATTGTACTAAGGTGCAACAGTGGAGGGAATAATAAACTTTACTGGAATAGAGGAAAGATGGAGTGTCCAAATCCATGTTTTAGTGGAGTGTGGAAGGCCCTCTGAGTCATTAGGTGGAGAATACGAAGAAGAGTTCTTTTATGATGGAAGCCTGCCAGCACAGAAAGTGTGTGTGTGTGTGTGTGTGTGTGTGTGTGTGTGTGATGGGAAGAAAGCTCTTTGACACTGTAGGGCAGTAGAGTGAGAACAGGGAGCTGATGCTGTCTAGTCAGGTAACATACAGAGATAAGTGATGGAACAAGAGCTGGTAAAACAGACTGAAGGAAGGAAGAGCAATAGTCCAAGTGCTAGAGTTTTTGCTCTTCACAGCAAACACTCCTCAGTAGGTGGTTTACTGATTTGGATAAGTAACCATCATGTGACATATGGGATCATTTCATCTCACTCTGCTGTTTTGTGCTTGTAGCAAATAGAACCTCTCACAACAAAGACCCAGAAAGACAGATGTTTCAATTTACTTTTTTTTTTTTTTCAGAAGAATGAGATGTTTTTGCAATTGCTGCATCAGGACAGCACCTTAGAGTGAGACACTTAAATGATGTATCATTGCCTTATAAAATTACAAGAATAACATTTAACTAACAGTAGTTGGGAAGAATTAACATTAAATGCTTAAAAGCAATTCACAGGAAAGAATGATCAGTAGGCATCTACATCCATGGAGGGAAGAAAAATGAAGGGGCAACTATTTTGAAATAGTTGCCTTTTTTGTGCAAAAAAATAGTATATTGAACTTGGGTGTCTGGAGTACAATTAGGAATTAATTGGATTAAAAAATAAGTACTTTAATTAATTGAACAACAGTGGATATACTTGCAGAAGTTGTATGTAGCACACTGATTTGAGTTTGGGTGGGTAGGTTTATGTTACACTAAACTACTGATATTTTTAACATTTCGAATATACTTTTTAAAATAAAATAGAGAGCTAGAACAGTAGTGAACAGATCTCAGGGCATTAGGAAGGCTCTGAGTAAAATAAGATTTTATTACCTGATTCCTTAGGGGGCAAAAGAGAAATAATTATAAAAGTTTTGAAAATAAGAAGATTCTATATAATAACTAATATAAGGTAGCAAAGAATAATTTTGTCAGATAACTAATATGCTTCTATGACAAGGTGACCGGTCTTTTTGATAAATGAATACAGATATTCATATATATGTGTAATAGAATTTTGCTTTTGTGTGGTATAATTCATCAGACATTTCACTAGGAACATTGGATTAAATGGTAGCAAAAGGTCACACTAAAAAGGCTGTTATCAGCAGTAGGAACACATTGAATGATTTGCCAAGGAAGTTGAGCTCACTTCACCTTAGATAAAACGTAAGCGAGAACTGTCAAGGTTTTGAAGCTAGGCACCTGTTAGCAAGGGAATCTGTGGAAAATCATTTGGCAATTTAAAAGGAGAGCATATTTATTTCTTAACATATTCAGAGAACATTTATTCAGATGCCTCCTGTGTTAGTCAGCTTTTTTGTTGCTATGACTGAAATACCTGACAGAAACAACGTAGAGAAAGAAGGATTTATTTTGGCTCAGTGTCAGAGGTATCAGTTCATAGTCAGCCTACTCCATTTCAGAAACATCATGGTGGAAGTGCAAGGTGGAGGAAAACTGCTCAGCTCACAGCAGTTGGGGAGCAGAGAGAAGGGGGTTAGGGAAAAGATAAATCCTTCCAGGGCATGCCCTTAGAGACCCACTTCCTCCAGCTAGGTCCCATCTCCCAGTAGTCCATTTAACTATCAATGGATTAATCCATTAAATGGATCATTCCACTGATGAGGTCATAGCCCTCATGATTCAATCATTGCCTAAAAGCCCCACCTCTGAACCTTGCTGCACTGGGGACCCTGCTTTCAAAACATAAGCTTTTGGGGGACATTCTAGATTCAGACCAGAATGCCTACCAAGTACAGGGATCCGTGCCAAGTGCTTTGACAAAATAAGAGTCCTACTTAAAGTCTGCCCTTGGGAAAGTTTCAGACTTTCTGTGCTATTGAAAAATGCCACCCAAATGCAGCAAAGAACACTCACCTAAAATACCTCTTAGAGCCTGCTTTAGATATTTGACTTCTTATGATTAAAAATATATATCCACATATATGGAGAGAAGGAGAGAGAGTGGGAAAGAGAGATAGGGAAGGAAAGAGAACGTGTGAGTGAAATTCATTGCCAATGTAGAAACAAGGAGCATTCCATCCTGATTTATCATATGAAATGTTAGGAAAGAGAAAATAGTCTTTAAAAATTTACTTTTACCTTGACTCCTCCTCTCAAAAGCTAATAATTAAACCAAGGTTATCTGTCTTGCGGCAGAAAAATTAAAGTGTATTTTTAAAGCTTGCTTTCCTAAAATGAAATGTAAATGTTTTGAAGCTCAAATCCATTTGAAAAATGCAAACATTTAAATTTTCTAAAAGCACTAATAATTGTCTACACTGGTTTTTGCACCTAATCCTGTGTCTTTTGCTGCCCATATTAATGACATAATCATCTGTGAGGTGTTCTGAGCGAGTACTCTTTGAGATAGCCTCATCCTCCTCTCTTAGTCCTTCATAATGAGTCACTAAATCCTATTGGTTCTACCTCTGGAATATTTCTCAGATTTCTGTTCTTTGGCTCTATTGCTATCATTCCTTTTGTTTGAAGTCTTTTTTCTCTCTTGGACCCTAGCAACTGCTTACTTCGTGTTTCACAGATTCTGTCAACAAATATTTATAGAGCACTCACTACTGTGTGTTACCTCTTATAAAAACCGTATTTTTAATCTCCTGTGCAGAATTCATACCTGATATCCTGGTCCTATTCCCAGCTATTTGTGTGATATCTCCATTTGGCTATCTCATTAGTACTTTAAATCTAACATATCTAAAACAGAGTTCAGACTTCTCTTTTTCTGCCCCCACCACACCACCTCTAAGACCTCTCAATTTTCTTTCTGTCATTTCCCCTTTTCAGTAAGGGGAACTCTCAGTTTCCCAGGAGTTCAAAGGACAAACCTAAGCATAATCTTTGGGGAACTCTCAGTTTCCCAGGAGTTCAAAGGACAAACCTAAGCATAATCTTTGATTCATCCCTTGCTCATTCCCCCTTATCCAATTTTTCAGCAAATCTATTGATTTGGCTTCCACTATCTATCTTGGATATAATCATTTCTTTCCATCCTTGGACTCAGACTATGTGGTTAAAATCCAAGTAATGTCACTTACCAAGTACATGACCATAATTTCAAATGGAAAACTAGACTTTTTAAAACAACAAAATAGGTATAATTTTTAGACTTTAAAATGTGGCTTTGCCTATCAAAAGTCAAAGAAAAGGGAGGAAAAATGTGTACTGACTTGACCTTCTTATCTCCCCAACTGGATTTTTTTTTCTTTTCTTCAGGGGAAAGATTCTCAAAGGGAATGTAGGGAGGGTTTGCAGTATGTGGGGTGAGGTGGATGTGGTGTACAGCTCACACAATGGGAAGTCTTGTCTTGCATCCAGGTGACTTTCAAGTATTTCCCCACATTCAGAATTTGAATTATGCTTTGATGCACAGTAGACTTTTAAAATAGAAGGAATGTTTTTTGAGATATTTTATATTATAGGCAATTATTTTGATCTTGTATTTAAAAAGAAGCCTAGCTCATTTGTGAGAATATCAAACTTCCTCATTTTTTTATTCCAAAATCTATCATTTTTCTTGGTGTGTGATCTCTGCTTCAATTAAGGTTATTCGTCTTTTTCTTATCATATATCTATTTAAGTCAGATCTATTCTTACTTATCCTACTGCTATTTTTAATTCTGGTGTCCACTAACATCTCTACTCTTTTATTTTCTTATTGAAAGGAATGACTTTTGACCTTCTCTTATATCCAAACCTGAGATATTTAAGAGACACAAGTGATAGAAGACGTCTTTATGTTGTCTACTGTCAGGTCTGAGCATTTACATGATGAAACATCCAGTATTTGAAAATTTACTTTCTCTTCGTGTTCTCTTTATGTTACAATCAGGCTATCATGTTAATTTTTGAGATTATGTAGGTAGGTTCTGTTATTTATGATGCTTAATTTGAGATTATTAAGAGAATTATTTCAAAATATTTGTTCAGTAAAAGTGTATTGGGTCTGATGCGATTGAAAAATCACAGGTTTTGATAGTAGTGGGTCACTGAGAAAAAGACATCAAAGAGCTGAAGAGACTGGCAAACAGAACGGGTCTCACAGTTCAGTTGCAGAAGATGACAGTCATAGGAAGATGGTAGCTGAAGCTATAACAGGGCAGTAGAAGATCCAGCAGAAATTAAGATATGTGTCTGAGTCCAGGTAGGACTGCAGTGAAGGAAGAGGTAACTCCCCACAGCGACCATTCTTCTCTCAGTCAGTGCAAAGATGCTATGTGAATTCCCTAACTTAGATCACCCCAGGGGAGAGAGGTGAGGAATGTGACCTTGACCATTTACCCTAAAAAGAAAGAGACTAACCAAGAAGTGAATAAATTAACTTAAATTGAATATTTTTCATTCCTCCTATGTTCAGCAATGGAATCTTACAGGCAGTTCTTGTCTTATTGACAAATGAATGAAGTTATACCTTTCCAGAGCAAGTCTTTGGACTCATGACTTGGTAAATTATTTTCTCCAGTGCTGACATCCTATTTCAAGTCCCCATCACCTCTTTCCTGGACAATCATACTTGCTTTCTCTCTGGTTTTCCTGCTGTCTCTCTAATCCATCCTGATCCATTCTTCATGGAGCCCAATGAGCTTTCAATATCCATTAGTTATGTCAGTTCCTTGCTTACAAGTCTCCAATGGCTGCTTTGTACCCACCATCATGCTTTGAATGACATATCCCCAACCTCTCCTCTAAAGTCCCTTTTCTACCTTGCGTCCCCCTATGCTCTTTCCAACTCTAGAACTTTGTATTCATTGTCTGCTTAGAAAGCACATCTCCAGGGTGCTTAACATGGTTAGTTCACCCTAATACTGTGGGGTGCAGTCTTTTGTGTCCCTGTGACAACAGTCTCTGATGATGACAAAATGAAAAGAACTGGCCCACTCTCCTCACCTCTGCCATTTAATCTTTGTCATGTAACACTTTTTATTTCCTTTCTAGCAATTGTAATTGTCTTAGTTGACATTCAGTTAATGGCAACCCCATCCTTCCAGCTGCTTAGGCCCCAAATCTTGGCATCATCCTTGACTCTTTTCTTTCTTTTGTACTCCACATTCAGTCTACCAGGGAACATCAGTGGTTCTGTCCTGAAACTGCAGGCAATCTCACTGCTTCCTGCTACCTCTTCTGCTACCACCTCATCGTCTCCTTATCTTGTTCTGAGCCACCATCACCTCCTACCTGGTTACTGGAACAGCCACCTACCTGACTTCCTGCTTCTGTTTTTGTCCTCTCACAGTCTAATATCAACAGTCAAAATGACCCTTTAGAAACTGTTCACATCCTCCACTGATTCCCTAGTTCTCTAAGAGTGAAATTCTTACAATGGCTCACAAGTCCTGACATGACCTATCTCCCATTATCTCTTTTTCTATACTGCTCTATACTATTGACTTTTGAACTCTTTAGGACAAAAATTTTTACCTTTATTGTTCACTAGTATATCCCAAGTACCTAAAAGTATCTGACACATGGTAAGGGTGTCAACATCTTTGAATTTAATGCATGAATCTCACTTGCTTCTTCATCATTCATTTTTCCCCTGTTGGGATGTAAGATACATACCAGCAGGGTCTTTATTGTTCTTATTTCATGGGGTGTCTAAAACACTCAGAGCAATACCCAGTAACAGTAAATGCTCAACAAGTTCTTGTTGAGGAAATAAATGTATATCTACTGTGAGCAAATGAGTGCATCTACTTACATTATATTGAATTAATACATTATGTATACAATTAACATAGTTTCCACTGTTCACTCAGACTGCCATCTATGATGAATAAAGAGGTTATACAATAAAGCAAAACATGGGCTGTTCATAAAAATAGAAAGCTATCAGAAATAGAAGTAGGGTCACAGTTGCCCCAAAGTTACAATCATGTAGTGAACTGGAATACATTTAGTATATATCACAATTCTTTTTGCAGTTTGCCCTGATTGTACAAAGTCTTATATTTAATTTCCTAAGGAAAAAAAAGCTACCACTTTGCTGTTATTTGCAAACTGGTTACCCTAGGGGATTGGGGGGGGGGTTGTTTACAAAAATGAGAAAGAAGTCATTCAGTGCATAAGAGCATTTTCTATTCTTGAAAGAGAGATTCACACTGCCAATGACTGACATAATCTACTTTGTTTTTCATCACCATTGAAAACCATTCATATCTATGTATTTTTGTGTGCTAATTTAGGGATCCAAAACTATTCTCTGTTATTGTTTGGATTGCTAATCTCTCCAGGGTTTCCTCAACATTCTCAAGGCAGTTTCTGGCACCAAAGGGAAAAGGAAGAAGTTGAGATGCAATTTTATCTCCCAATTGAACTTGATTAAATGGAGACTGTTCTAATCAAAAGTTTGAATCCTGGGGGAGTGCAATGTCGTTAACAGATTTGATATCTGAGAAGAACAGAGAGGAAGAGTACTGAAGTTGAGGCAGAAAAATAATCAGGCAAGAAAATAATTGTAGTAAAGCTTATTAAGGCATAAAATTAGGTGAACAAATTGTCTCACAGATAGTGTTAAGCTCATTGCTAGACTGGCAAAGGAAGTGGAAGAAAGCTCTTTGAAAACATTATTTTTATTATTTTAATAATTTGTGTAGGAATCATAGTAGCTGCAATCTGTTAGCCAGAAAACAATTGCCAGCTGGTGTCATCGTTGGAGTAACTATAGTAGGCTGAATGCAAACATGTTTTTCCTTTTTACCTGGAGAACATTCAATTTTAGAAAGTTTCTATTCATTTTTGCCCAAATGTGAGGTCTGCCTTTGTAGATAAGGAAGCCTGTTTATTGCATGATTTAAGAGCTTTGATTAGATCCACACCAAGTTCCACAACTATAAGAAGGAGACCACATCTGGGACAGACTGTGTTTACCCAACCAACGCTACCTATCATTATAAATGAATAGCTGGTACCTGCCTGAATTATCTATGTAATTGCCTTGACTCTATGCGTTGTTTTCCTTATGATTACCTAAAAGGAATTGTGGCACTTCATTAGCTATTTTACTGAAAGCAGAAAGAGAACTTCTGGGATAATGTTCTTTGAAAAATGTTAAGGACATACTTGTGGACACACAAGTTTTATTAGCAACATAGCTATTATATTTGTTACAATATTTTCTTTTGAAATTCTTCTAAACTTATTTTAATAGTGGTATAATAATTTTATGGTTGTCTTTCCCGTTTATTTGGAAACTCGCAGACTAGGTACGAAAATACTACAGGATGCAGGCTTGCTCAGCTTCGCTCATAAAGCCAGGGGAGAGGGAAAATAATTTAATTATTCTGTTTCAATTCTGTTGTCTCTTCCTGCTTCCTGACTCAAAGTGTCCCAAGAGGGGAGAGAGGAAATTATGAGCTCTGTTGTGGATGTTCATTGGATTTCTTCAGTGGTGATCTGAATATACTTCAGGGAAGTTACTAGTTTCTAAGCCTGCTTTTGCTTTCACTGAGCTTTCCTTGGTTCAGTTTCCTCATCTCTGAAATGGGATAATATACTTTCATCTCCTTAAGAATGTTGTTTTGAGGCACAAAGGGCATGATGGCTAGGAAAGCACGTTCCCCTATGGAAATTACCACTAGCACTCAAGGTTACCCCTTTAGGTGACTAACAAGCTTCTGTTTGCTGTGTGACATCAAGCAATTGCATAGAAAATAAGAAGCTTCTCA